>CABHPH010162843.1:0-12550 GCA_902168325.1 Peromyscus nudipes | reverse complement strand
CTCTCTCTCTCTCTCTCTCTCTCTCTCTCTCTCTCTCTCTCTCTCTCTCTCACACACACACACACACACACACACACACACATTCATGCACATAAATAAAATAAATCTAAAAGAAAGGAAAATAGCCAGCTACATGAAGTATTTAGTCTTGGCATAGCAGCTACAGAGTAAATGAACATCTGTTCAGCTGGAGGTGTTCAAGCTATCCTCTTCAAAGTTGGCTCTGTAAGAGTTAATAGTTTTGTGAAAATTATAGTTGGCCTCAAATAAAAGGACATAGGATTCAACATGAAGCTGATAGCTAATTTTCCCTACCAGGTATATTATGTAAATTGAACAGTTAAATAACTCAGGATAAAATAGCTTCATGTGTATAATCCTATAACCATTCTCCATCAAGCGAAATTCCATTATCGTGAGAACTCTCTCCTACAACATTGATCTGGAAGGTTTTATATTCGAGTTTGATGACTGCTTTTCCTATGTAGGGTATGAATAAGAATTATGTCTTCCCCAAAGCAGTTGTATTACCATTATGCTTTCCAATCTTGTTAAGAATGTATAAATTACTTCTCAAGGGTATGTTAGAAAATCCTGTATCCCAAAGTTTCTAGATCCCTTCCTTCCGGGATGCCCTGTTACTGTCTTTACCCTCCCAGCCTGCTTCCTGCTCCCGAGCCCTCTGGGAGTTGACTGAGGCAAAACTGATGCCGGGTTTCCTTGTGCTCCATGGCCACCTTCCTCCTCACCGTTTTCTCAGATCCAGTTCTTCACATAGTTTCTCACCACGCCACACCCCCACTTGTTACCCGAGCCTTCAGTCATCAGAGGGAAAGAGGAGACGGTGGCACCTGGGCATTGTAGGGAGAGCTGGGAGGCGAGCAAAGGTGGCAAGATCAGAGGGGCAGAGTTGTCTGAAGGGAAACAGTGTGTTCTGAAGACACCCTTTAAAATCTCTAAATGGAAATGACTGCCTTGTTTGACTGACAATTCTTTGGAAGGTGTGAAAAGATGGTTCAGTTGATCAAGTGCTTGTTGTAATCATACAGACCCTAGTTCAGATCCTGAGTGCCCAAGTCAAAGGTAGATGTGGCTGCATGAGTGCCAGGGAGGCAGAGACAGGAGGATTCCTGGGCCTGACCAGGCCAGCCAACCAGTGAGCCTCAGGTGGAGTCTGAGATTCTATCTCAAACTAAGGTGGAGCTAGGTATGGTGGGGCACCCCTTTAATCCCAGGTATGGAGGAACCCCCTTATTCCCAGTACTCAAGAGGTAGAGGCAGAAGGGCCTTTATGAGTTTCAGGGCAGCCTGGGCCATATAGTAAAATCCTGTCTCAAAGGAAAGAGAAAGAAAATAATAATGTGAAAGGTGATTGAGAAGACAGTAACATTAACCTCTGACCTCCACATGCATGTGTGCACTTATACATGTGTACCTGAACACACATGTCACACATATATAAACACATACATGCATACAAAGTATTCTTTGGTAACTCCTTGTACATAGAACCTCTTTCTATTGACAAGTCTAAAACATTCTGCATGCATTATTGGTCTGTTTTTATGTTAAATTGAGAAGCATGGTCAGTGATGGTGAGTGACTTGTCTTAAGAGAGTTGGTTATTCATGTGATGTGCTACTCAAATCTAGAAACTTCACTGGCAGGTAGAGGAGGCCCCTGCTTTCTTGAAGAAATAGTTGGGGGACCCACAGTGGACTGTGCCCCTTGAGCCCTTTGATTTGATGGGTACAGCCAACACGCGCACACAAGGCGGTAACTGTGCTGTCTGCTCCATGTTTCTTTTTCAGGACAGTAACGGAAGCTCTGAGTTACAGGAAATCATGCGTCGACGTCAGGAGAAGATCAGCGCTGCGGCCAGCGACTCGGGGGTGGAGTCTTTTGATGAAGGAAGCAGCCACTGATCTGTTGAGCTCCATGATTCTTGGCATTGTTGGACAAGCTTTGTTTAAGAAGCCTTGAGGGAATGTCAAATCCATTGTCCTGGTATATGTAAATTATCGCCATAAAGGGAAACAGTGGATGCCTGAGTGAGCAGAGGCCTTGCTGCTTCTTTGACCGTTGTTTTGACTAAAAACTGAGAAGTGGGCAGGTGATCTTGCTCAGCAAGTCAAGGTACTTGCTGCCAAGCCCAATGACCTGAGTTCAAGTCCCTGGACCTACGTGGTAGAAGGAGAGAGCTAGCTTTTCCAAGTTGTCTTCTGACCACCATTCATAAATAAACAAATAACATGTGTAATTAAAAAAAATTTAAAGTTAATTAAAAAGAAAAATATTAGACTGATTTGACCTTGGGAAACATTTTTTTCCACTTTCCTAAGGCGCACTTCCCTTTGCTCCGTTAATTATCTCAGCCTCCTTTGGTGATCTGTGTCGGGTTATTCTGACAATGGAAAATGTATTCATTGCAACAAGGAAAAGTTATGGCCATTGATGACTAAGTCTGCCTACTCAGCTTTCTGTGACTGAGATGCCTGTCATCCAGGGAGGAGGCTCAGCGACACTACCCTCTGCTCACTTTAGATCTCTCCTCTGACATACCTAATGACAGTGTATTTAGGTTTATTTAAAGTTCTTAATGCCAACAGTTTAAAAACAATCACATTTGAATGAATTGTACAATGTAGCCAGACCTTGACCATGCAAATAGGAGACTCCAGTACGTTCTCAAGACGTTTTGTTCCTCGCAGCTCTGTCAGTCGCAAAATCTTGCATAGAGTATGCTGTGATTTAGTTTATATTCTGCTTATTGTGTATACTGTGTAATTACATATGGGAAAGCACAAGTGGGGTCACTTACACGCAGTCAGTCAAACCAAGTAGCCCACCTTGGTGTTTATTGCAGTATTTTGCTTAATGAAGGGCTCAGTTATAAATATTGATATAGGTAGTAAAAGGATATTGGGCCATTTTACGTGTTTTATCTGTGTAACAAGGGACACTTAATTTACATGTACTTTAACCCCATGAAAGAATCTAGATAGAGAGAAGAAAAATAGCTAACCTTCAACAAATGTTATTTTTGGAAACACAATTTTGTCATTAAATGTAATATTATTTCACATATATAAAGAAGATGTTATGTAAGAATGTTGTATATTTTAACATAAATCCATTTAGAGAGATTATCTAGACTCATTAATTTTTCATAGTGCCTTTTTCACTTGAGTCAGCTGGAAAGAGTCTGCAATAAACAGTATTTGCTGTATACTAATAAATAGCTTCTATCTCATCAACACGAAGATGTTTGCTTTGTTGGCTGGGCATTTGGATTAACAGAATGGGAGCAGAGGTCCACATAAACAGAAAGAAGTCTTCAGTGTGTGTCTGCATAGAAAATGGCCTCCCTCGTGTTATTACCTATGCCTTCTATAATCAAGTCATAGTTGCTAACAAGAATGAAAACTCCTACACACTGTATTTATTTTTGATCACTGCTCCAAGTGAATTTGTGTCTCAAAATCTGCAGTAACATCGAGCAACTTCTTAGGGGCCAAGTTTGCAAAGGTATCGAAGAGACTAGCAGCCTGCATTATCCATCTCTGTCTCCCCATTATCCCGAGCAGATGTGAGATGACAAAGGAGAATTAGTTTAGATCTCCTATGTTCCATAAACCCTAACTTCGTTGGGAAAAAAAAATCTCTGGAAAGCAAAATAAAAATCAAAATATTAGAATAACCTGTTTAGAAAGTAGCAGATCCAACAGCGAAAGAATTGCTGTGGTTCATATCTGTATGTTATGATACAAAGGGAATGTAGGAGAGAAGTCATGATCACAGGATTCCATGGCTCAGGAATAAAGGACACTGGAGAGTGGGGACATTTAGAAGGCAGAGTCCTGTCAGAGCTTGTGTTCAGATGTCTAAGGAGTTTGGTCACTGAAAAATTTGAAGAAAGAGCCCACAGAGCAAGCAGCATAGTCCCAGTGATGATCTGGTTTCAGAAACCATGAGTCAATGGAAAGGTTCACAGTATTCTTGAGAGTAGACCTCAAGAAAGCATGCCGCTCAGCTGGTGCTTGGCTTCTCAGGAGGCTGCTGCCATGAGGTCAGGAAAAGGGAAGTGAAGGTGTGTACCTGCTGCTGCTGCTGCTGATGATGATGGTGATGGTGCTACTGCTGCTGCTGATGATGATGAAGATGGTGCTGCTGCTGCTGCTGATGATGATGAAGATGGTGGTGATGGTGCTGCTGCTGATGAAGATGGTGCTGCTGCTGCTGATGATGATGATGGTGATGGTGCTGCTGCTGCTGATGATGATGATGGTGATGGTGCTGCTGCTGATGATGATGATGAAGATGATGATGGTGATGCTGATGATGATGGTGATGGTGCTGATGATGATGAAGATGGTGATGGTGCTGCTGCTGCTGATGATGATGATGAAGATGCTGCTGCTGCTGCTGCTGATGATGATGATGATGATGGTGGTGCTGCTGCTGCCGCCGCCGCCGCCGCCACTAGCAGTCATGTACCACTTGCAGAGTGGAGACCCAGTCATGGGGATGGGATGGGAAGTAAACCAAGGCAAGTTCATGATCCCCATCTCTGAATCCTCTCATTTCTTGGAGAGAATCTGTCAAACCATCACATGGTAAAGCCCTAAATCACAAAGGGGTAGGCTGAAGAGCTGTCTAGCTCCAGCTTCTGCACACATAGACTCTTGGCTTCCTTTTCTGTATGTATTTGAAATTACATATAAATAATAGAAAGCTTATGAGTTTTTCCAACACAGTATAATTATCCTTCCCTGTTATCTGAAAATATGCAGGGGAGTGAATTATTGATTAGGAGGGGGGAAGAGAGAGCCCTGAGACTTCGCAGAGGGGGTGATAGGCAGATCCCACACCTCGGGAGGATTCAAAGGGTAGAGCTGTATTCATCTGTACTCAGAGGCATAGAAAGCACATTCCACCCAGGCGGTGGTGGCGCACGCCTTTAATCCCAGCACTCGGGAGGCAGAGCCAGGTAGATCTCTGTGAGTTCGAGGCCAGCCTGGTCTACAGAGTGAGATCTAAGACAGGCACCAAAACTACACGGAGAAACCCTGTCTCAAAAAACAAACAAAAAAAAGTAAAAAAAAAAAAAAAAAAAAGAAAGAAAGAAAGAAAGAAAGCATATACCATGGTACTTGGATTTGAACGTCTGAAGAACAGCAAAGTAAGGTGAACACCTGTCTTAGAGGAGAAAAGATTGAAGATTTTTTTTTTTTTTTTTTTTTTTTTTTTTTGTGGGACAGAGGAGAGTGTGGACTTTGGTTCTGAAAATGCAGGAGAAGTAGAAACTGGAGTCACCTCGTGTTACTGGCATCAGTTGTTGGAGCAGCATGAGATCTGCTGACTGGTTTTCAGCTCCCGATTTTGGTGTACCTCATGTGGTAGTCTTGTTACTCACTGACATCCGTGGAACTGTAGGAATATAGTCATTGTATTTGGGGAAGTTTGGACAATGATTATCTTTTCTTTCTGTCCCCCCTGTTTCCCTCCCTTCGGTGTTTGCAGCTTCGGGTGTGCTGGGCCCTCTGAACTTTTCCCATGCTGGTTGCTGCTCTGTTCAGTTGTAAAGCAGCGTTTTCCCTGGGTTTCTGTTGCTCTCTCAGTGCGTTACCCTTCTCATCTGTGGCTTCTATTCTGCTTTTATTCGCTCCCATTTTAATTTTTTCATGTGTGAATTACAATCTTCATCTCTGAACCTCCAACTTAAAATTTTATCTTTTCCGTCTCTACTCAACTCACTCAATATGTCTTCTGCTTTTCCAACCTTGTGAAACACAGTTAAACTGTCTTTAAAGAAGATCGGGGGAGATGGGAGCGTAGTAGAAAGCAGCACGGGTTGCAGTCCACACAGAGAACAATTACACTGCAGAGTGGGTTCATAATTCTAAAATGAAGAAAGAGAAGCCTATGCAGATTTCTGTTACGGGAATCTTATCTCTGTTGTGGCCTGACGTCCAATGGAATCAGGCACTGGTTCAAGAGTCAGGGTTCACATTCAGCTAGTCGGAATAGATCATAGAGTTCCCTAACTGGACTGGAGAAAGGGAGGCCCCCGAGGAAGCAGAGGCACGGCCAGGAGGTTGCATGGGCCCTTTTGAGCCGTGAAATGAACTAGATGGTGTGTGACTCGGTTGTTGTGTTTATCTCAGGTTTTTATCTTTATATTTGTCCCCGAGTTTTATTATATAATAAATGCAATAGATTTCTGAAGATAAATAGTAAGGAGTTTGAGTCAATAATTAAAAGCATTGCCCCAAAGAAATTACCTAGAAATGATGGCTCCATTGGCATATTTGAAAAACAGACATAAATCCTAAAACTCTTCAAAAACGCAAAGAAGGAACATTGCTTAGTTCATTCTATGAGGCCACCATTTTCCTCACACCAGAGCCAGACAGAGAAACTACAGGCAAAAAATCAATGTCCCTCATGAATGATGTTGTAATACTGTTTGTTTTCTTTGAAGATTTTTATTCATGAGTTTGTGTCCCCTTTGTGTTTTCATTTTGAGACAGGTTCTCAGCCAAGCTGCCCAGGCTAGCCATGAAGTCCCCACATTGTTCAGATAGACCTTGACCTTGTGAGCCTCTAGCCTCAGCCTCTAGTTGTAAAGCAAGCAGACCGTAAGATCCTCAGCTGTGCTCACTATTGGTGATGTCTAGAGGAGGGTCCCGTTCCACAGGCTCCAGACTCAGTTATAGTGTGCCTCCCCATCCCCCACCTTTTTCTTCCCTTTATCTCGATTCCCACACCCCTTCTTTTCTTTTTCAGAGTCTATTTGCAAATCACTGTCTCCTGGGAGTTGAGAGCAGGAGGCAAGCCAGAGCTCAAGGCTCTGTGTCATGGAACATCTTCATCAGGGAGTGGGGCATGCTTAGCCAGGGGAAGAGCAACTTCTCATAGCAAAATTGAGGTTTGAGGTTTGTCTCAGCACATTTGTGAACGGTTTGGAAAATGAAGAAGTTAGTAAAATCCTGATAAAGTAAGCAATTACCAAGAACTATGTAATTAGTGAATTACTAAGAACTACACATTGCCTAATTGGAAGATGGTCTGGCCATCATCTGTCCCTGAGAGAATTTGGGCCTTGAGCCTGGACTTCTGGATAGATTGCTGTGCTTTAGAAGTCTCATACGGTACCTGTCCAAGGGGCAGCAGAGTCAGAGACTCTTAAGAGCCAAGATGCCTCCTGAAGAGACTGAAGTACCAGGCCTTTAGCCTGCAACTAGAAGATGAGCCAGTGAGCCACGCCTCCCAAAAGGCCCAGAGGGCCCTTCTCTAGGCTGATGTCAGGGGTTCCTCCTTGCTTCCCAGGTAGTTCCAAATGCTAGTTTCTCTCCTCACAGGCCCCCACAGCTGAATTTTCATGTAGATTGTGCTCATTGTTTGATGGAATATTAGCTACTTTTTTTTATCATTGATATAACAATATTGATGTAACAAAATACCTGACAAAATGACTTGTGGTTTGAATGAGAATGTCAGCCACAGGCTCACACCTGTGAGTCAGCCACAGGCTCACACCTTTGTTCCCGAGCTGGACGCACATTTGGGGAGGTGTGGCCTTGCTGGAGGAAATGTGTCATGAGGGGCTGAGCTTTGGGAGTTCATGGCCTCATCCCACTTCCTGTTCTTCCCCTCCCTCCCTCCCTCCCTCTCTCACTCCTTCTCTTGTGAGTGTGTCTGTGTGTCTGTGTCCGTGTTTTCAGTGAATGTGGCTGAAGGTATGATCCTTTGGTTTCCTGTTCCAGCCACCTGCTTGCTGCCTTGCCTCCTCTGCCATTATTGACCTCTTTGCCTCCTCTGCCCTTATGGACTTCCCAAAGTAAACTCTCCTGTAGTTGCCTGGGTCATCGTGTTGTGTCAAAGCAACAGAAAAGTAACTAACACACAATTTAAGGAAGGATGGGCTTTGTTTTGGCTCTCAGTTTGGAGCGATGTAATCCTTCCTGGTGGGAAAGGCATGGCAGAGGAGCTTCAGGCAGCTGGTCACATTGTGTCCCCAAGTGAGAAAACAGCGAGAGATGAACGTTACTGTTCAGCTCATCCTCCATTTTCCCTTTTTCTTTTTATTCAGTCCAGGATTCTGACTCATGAGATGACACCATTGAAATTCACGGTGGCTCATCTTACTATAAACACCCTCTAAGACACACCGCTAAGTGTGTCTCCTTGACAGTGACAGTTAATGGCCACATTAACTGTCAATAGTGAGGCCAGGAAACCCTGTTCTGAGTCTTAGCCATCCTTTTATATCTTCAGGGAATGTCAGTTGGCTGGTAACCCTGATTTTGTTTAGAGAGAAAAATTGCCTTTCAGACTTGATCCACACTCCTTCTTTAAAATATGCAAGAAGTAACATGGCAGTGATCCGGACCAACATTAGCTGATCTGCTCAGTCTTCGCCGTGACAGGACAGATAAGCATTTGCTGTGAGAGACACTGTGAGGCTGTCTATCCAGTAAACGCAATATGAGGGTTCTGCTCTGCTCCTAGGAGGCAGGTGGTGGAAGGGCTTATTAAACTTGCATGAGTGAGGTGAGCAGAGCTATCTGACCTCAGGCTCAGGCAATGTTGTGGCTGTTTCCTGGCTCATAAAGCTCAGCCTGTGCAAAGTGAGAAGTTGAGGCTCATTAATAACCCAGTACCCTGTAGTCAATACATGAGAGTAGAGTTTACATTAGGGAAACAATGTCAGAACGTTCACTGCCTCATCTCCAAAACCAATCCACCATGGGGCAAGATTCAGATGTTTGGATAACTCATTAATCTTGCAGCCATAAAAAAATAAAGCATGGTGGAATGACTATTGTTGTTTTATGCTTGGATGATGGAACAGTGAATTTACAAAACACAAACTGAGACAGCTCTTTCCAATTGCCTGGTTGCTTCCAACTTCTTGTAGCATCTGTTCTACTGACTTTCTCATATACATAGGAGGCATTGTACAGACAGGACCTTTGCCTTGTGGGATTGCCTACACCAAGTCCAGCAAGTTTAGCAGGGGGAGGGGAGGCTCTTACCACTGATCTGGGAAACAGACCTAATAGCTGGGTATGATCACAGTAAATGTGCCTGTGAGGAGCTGAATACAGCAGACAGTCCGAGGGGCACCTCCACCCTGTAGCTATCCTGGCAGAAGGAGCAGGAGGGTTCATGGTCAGTGTGCTGAGGGATAGACTCAGACTTGGAGCATCATGTAGAACATACTAAGTTCTGTCAGGCTCTTGCCCGCTACTCTCTACAACCGATTCTATGTTTCACCGCCGCTCCTGAAAGAGGATACACTATATTGTGTGTGAGAAAGAACACTTAGGCTCTGAGATAGCAGGTAACTTCTGTGACTTCCAAAGGGCTCTGTGACTCCACAGACTGAGCTTTTCAGTTGCACAGCTCTGCACCCCCAAACCACCAGGCACCATGCCAAGGGCTTTCCATTTAATCCTCTACACAAGGCTGTAGAGGAAGCTTTTAGTGTTCCTGTTACCAAACAAGGAAACTGGCTCATAGAAGGATTAAGTGACATTCACAAATGGGGCCTGCTTACCCCAAGCCTCTGCTCTTAACTTGACCCAGGCATGTTTACAGAGTAACGTTGTCCAAACTGGCTCCTTCTTCTTCTTAGAAGCAGTGAACTTCGTTAGCTAGTTAGTTTTGATTCGTTTATTTATTTTTTGAGACAGAGCCTCAAGGAGCTCGGACTGGCCTTGAACTTGCTGTGTAAACGGGATGAACTTAAACTTCTTATCCTCCTGTTTCTGCTTCCTGAGTGCTAGGGTTACACACATATGTCACCACATCTGATTCTAAGGTGTTGGGTATCAAGCCCAGGGTTTCATGCATGCTAGGCTGGTAAGCTTTGAAAAAGAATTGTGATGTTGGCACAGTGAATCTGCACAAGATGTTTGCACAACTGCAGTGTAAGTCAGGTCCCGGCATGGCTTTGTGTGAAACCTTTTCCACGTGTGTTGCTTGGACTGAACACACTGGACGCATGTTGGGCAGTGTATGCTGGCAGAGAGTTGAAGTTCAAAGCCAAACCTGGGCAATGCTTTGGCCCCACATGTCTGTAATTTATATCCTAGGGCCAATGACTGTGAGGGATATTGCTCTGGAGAAGCAGAGCTTATCTAGTTCAGGTATTGGGTATTTTTTGTTTGTTTGTTTATTTTTATCCATTAAAGAAGTTCTGGATGGCTCTTGGAGACTGGGAGGTTAGCTTAAACTGAAATCATGTGATTATCCTAAGTTAATCCAGGAACTGTTTTTAGACTCATGATGTTTTTAAACTCTGTGTGGTGGGCTAAACATGTCACACCCCAAGTTCACACAGTGAAACCAGCCCAGTGTTACAATATTAATATTTGGGGCTCTGGGAAGTAGCTATGTCATGAGAGGCCCCCTCCCCCGCTTTTTTTTTTAGGCAGGGTTTCTCTGTGTAACAGTTCCAGCTGTCCTGAAACTCACTTTGTAGACCAGGCTGGCCTGAAACTCACAAAGACCCACCTGCCTCTGCCTCCCAAGTGCTGGGATTAAAGCGTGTGCCACCACTGCTTGGAGAGAGCCCTTATTAATAGGATTATTGCTATAAATGACCCCATAAATGACTATAAAGGGACCCCGGACGGCTCTCACTTTCTATGCCATGTGAAGATAAAGCAAGAAGCCAATAAATGGTGCTCACTAGAGCTGACTGTGATGGCACTCTCACTCCAAATGCCAGCCAGCAGTCTGTGAGAAATGGAATCCCGCAGTTCATTAGCTACCTTGTTACAGCACCCTGAGCTGCCTATGACATGATGAGGGAAGTCCTAGTACCATGTCATCTCAGACATTGCACAGCAGCGACACAGGGGCCTTCCCACCCACAGTAACTGTTCTCTGTTACCATGTCACTATGTGGGGCTGCACTGCTGCCCCACACACACACACACACATTGCTTCCCAAGATTTCTGGTTAAAGGCAATAGGATAAAGTGTGACTGGGGACACCCAAGAAGCCCTTCTAAGACCACTTTTATATTTGTTTCTTAAGATGGTGTGCTTTTTAATTTTTTTCATTTAGAATATTTTTGGGAATTTCATACATTGTATTTAAACACCTTCAACTCCTCCCCAAATTCCTCACAGATCCCCATCCAATTCCATATCCACCAACTTTGTGTCCTCTTTGGAAAATTGATTTTAATTTCGTGTTTATATGTATGTACACATGACTGCAAACAGAGACGAGAAGGCTTCAGGTCCCCTGGAGCTAGAGTTAGAGGTGGTTGTGAGTCACCTGATACAGGTGCTAAAATTCAAACTGAAGTCCTCAGGAAGAGCATCGGATACTGTTCCTGCCGAGCCACCTCTCTTCCGTGCTTCCTACTTGTGACAGAGGCAACAAGTACAACTTCTACTTTAAATAGCACTTAGGACTTTCTGAGGGTTCTTAGAACCGAAGAAAGATGTTATGTCCCCTGGCTTTGAGCTCCTATCCCAGGCTGGAACGCCCTTACCAGGGAAGGTGCAACACAGTGGACTGGGTTGCTGCACACTGCCTGACATATTAAAAGCTCACAGCTTCCTCTGCGTTGGGGCTTCCACTAATATGAAACAACTCTGGCGTATAGTCACCCAGAAGTCTGAACCAAAGCCAATGACAGCATTATGTATATTCTACTGGGTCTCCTGGGAGTTTGAGCTTTGTGAGAAGATTTGGAAAGCAATAACATCAGAAAAAAAATTAAGAGAGATTTTACCTGGAGGAGTGACTTCTAAAGAGAAATGTATATTTCTATAATAAAGTTTATCTGCTAAAGATAACTTTTTATTGGTGGTCTTTCCCTCCAGCCTTGGTTTGCATCATGGGATAACTTTGCATGGCTGTTTCACCTGTCTGTAGCTAGAGTTTTCCTGCCTGGCCCACGGTCAGGATAAATCTCTTTCACCTGCCAGTCCCACAGCCGCTCAGACCCAACCAAGTAAACACAGAGACTTATATTGCTTACAAACTGTATGGCCGTGGCAGGCTTCTTGCTAACTGTTCTTATATCTTAAATTAATCCATTTCTATAAATCTATACCTTGCCACATGGCTCGTGGCTTACCGGCATCTTTACATGCTGCTTGTCCTGGCGGTGGCTGGCAGGCAGTGACTCCTTCTGCCTTCCTGCTCTTTTAATTCTCTCTGTTAGTCCCGCCTATACTTCCTGCCTAGCCACTGGCCAATCAGTGTTTTATTAGCAACACATTTGCCATACAGAACATCCCACAGCACCTGTCTCTTAAGAATTTTACCAGTTACACATCATTGTCCTGAAAAATATCCCTGTAGTGGGTGGTTGTTTGAGCCATGCCCTGAAGCACTCACTGCCCCAGTAAGGTAGCAGGAAGCTGTTACACACCTGCCAAAGACCTTGAGATACATGCCCCTGGGGTGTAGCCACCGGGAACCTTTAAGACCTGGGATGCAAGTATGCAGCTCTCTCTTCACTTCACTACCTAATGGTTTTGGATGCAGACCAGAGCAGAGCTTGCCAGAGAACCG
>CABHPH010162842.1:22000-40796 GCA_902168325.1 Peromyscus nudipes | reverse complement strand
GGCCGCTTGAATTCCACCCCTACAACATGGTGAAAGGAGAGAACAGACTCCCACGTGTGCACCTAGGCGCACATGCCCCCTCACCCCACACACAATTTAGAAGATTTAAACGATGTCCGAGTCTATGTGCTAGCTTGTTGCCCCTGAGCAGAAGCTCGAGAAAAATAATCGGGAAGAAGGAAAGAGTTACATTGGCTCATGGTTTTAGAGTGCAGGGCTGACTGGATCACTGTGTTGGACCTGAGCTGAGGCAGAATACCATGGCAACGGGAGTGTGTAGGTGGCATGCCATTCCCTAGGCTGGGATCCCACTCATCTGAATCCCCCGGGCCAAAGGAAATCCTACTTCCTCAGCTCTAACACATCTACGCGGAGCCATTTCTGCGCTGAAGGCAGACCGAGCCAACGCTCACCTGTACCTCAAACTCACTGTATTGGTTGCTTTCCTGTTGTCACGATAAAATACCACGACCAAAAGAAACCTATGAAAGAAACAGCGGAACCGACGCATGGAGTCCATCACGGCAGGGAGGCACGGCAGCAAGTCATCTGACCCATGGAAGTCACCTCCGGTGAGGCCGTCTGCATACAGTTCTCCCATTTGGTACAGCTCTGCCGTCGTTGTGCTTTAAAACAAAACGGAACAAAAAGACAAACCAAACAAACCTAAAACACATAGTCTGACTATGTAGCCCAGGCTGGCTGGGCTCTCAACGATGCAGACCAGGTAGATTTCCAACTCTTAAAGGTCTGCCTGCTTCTGCCTCCCTCATGCTGGGACTGAGGGTGTGCTCCACCACCCTGAGATCCTGCTGCTGTTGTGATGTGCTGTATCTATGATCACTTTTCTCACTCTGCTGCATTGTATAGTCAAATGAGTGGCCCATCGCTTACAGCGCAACACAGAGTGAGAAATGAGAAAGGGGAGAAACCCAACGGGCTGGGCCAGAGGGGTGCTAGGGGACACAGGGACAAACGGGAGATCAAGCAGGATGTGCCGCAGCACGCAAGCAGCTTGGGAAAAGATCTTTTCTCACTGCTCGGATTCCTCACACCCCTCAGGGGATGGCTTTGAAAATGCTCCTTCCGCCATGAAATCTCATTTGGTTTTGTTGTGGCTGTGTGTGTGTGTGTGTGTGTGTGTGTGTGTGTGTGGTGTTGGGAATGGAACTCAGGACTTCAGACCTGCTAGGTCAGTGTTGCAGTCCTGAGCTGCAGCCCCTACCTGGGTAGGTTAGGGTTCCAGGACACCCAGGCTGCTGAGTTTTCAGCATTGCTTTGCTGGGTCATCATCCTCCTGTCCGAACATCTGTCTCATCAGCACAGGCTTTAATGGGCTCTTTGAGATAAGATTACTCTGCTTACATCTCTCTGTCAGGGGTGAGTGGAGGTCCAGAGTTTGGCGACTGTGTGTCTGAAAGAATTCTCAAACTTGTGATAAGCGGGAAGCTTCCCTTTGACGTCATACAGCCTCATGATACTTTGTGACCAGGACACTGTTCTCACTTAGCCAAGAGGACTGTAGAATGACTCTGACCGCAGCTGATCCATTCGGACAGATGTGGGCGTTTTCCATCCCGTAATGCCTTTCTCACTGTGTGTCTGTGGGTGCTCACTGCATCCATCCTTGATGCTATCAGATGCTCATTTTATCTTCCTGTGCTCAGACGCTCTGTCTTCTAAGTAAATATAAATATTAAATTCAAGGGTGATACTTTACACAGAATCTAAGAAAAAATAAATTCAGGAGCAGGAAATTTACTTACAGCCTTCTGGTTTCCTCACTACAGATGAGAATCCACTGAGTATTTAACTGCACAGAAATCTAATAGAGGGGGCTAGAGAGATGGCTCAGCGGTTAAGAGTACTGACTGATCTTCCAGAGGACCTGAGTTCAATTCCCAGCAATCACATGGTGGCTCACAATCATCTCTAGTGGGATCTGATGCCCTCTTCTGGTATAAAGGTGTACATGTACATAGCACTCATGCATAAAATAAATAAATCTCAAAAAGAAAGAAAGAAAGAAACCCAATAGAACAATAGAACAGAAATCACATAAAACAGCTAAAGAAATTATACCCATAAAGTCTCACCAACTTGGCTGCCCAAGCATGAACTGAACAAGGGTGATACCAACAGGCATGGCAAAGTGGGTGAGGACAAGCCCACGAGGCCTCAACCCTACACAAAGAGCTGCAGGCAACTGAGGAAAGCTGAGAACAGGAGAAACAGTCTTCACCAGGGAAGAGCACTATCCAATACCACATGGTCAGCTCTGAAAACATACATACAAGTGACATTATACAGACCGAGCAGGTTATATTCAGGAACGTATATGTGTGCGCATATATGTATGTAATAACAGTTGGTGAAAAAGGAGGCCATAAATTTGAAAGATAGCAAAGAGGGGTATATGGGAGAGTTTGGAGGAAGGAAAAGGAAACGAGAAATGTATTTATATTATAATCTAAACAAACAAACAAAAAAACCCTCTCTCTGTATATAAATTAAGCTCATTGTGGTGACACATGCCTTTAATCTCAGCACTTGGAAGGCAGTGACAGGTGGATCTCTGTGAGTTCAAGCCTAGCCTGGTCTACATAGAGAGTTCCAAGCCAGCTACCCAGGATTACACAGTGAGACTCCCTTTCAAATAAAACAAACAAATAACAACAACAAAACACCTAATATGAGGCTGGAGAGATGGCTCAGTGGTTAGGAGCACTGGTTGCATTTGCAGAGGACCAAGGCTCTGTTCCAAGCACCCATAACCATCTGTAACTCCAGTTCCTAGAAACCCAATGTCCTCTTCTGTGAGTACCAGGAACTTCTTGGGGACAATTACATGCATCCAGGCAAGCACTCATAAACATAAAGAAATGAACAAATAGACCTATATCGACACACTTTTTTATATTTTCTTATTAACTCCTCTTTCATATCTGAAGATAACTCGATAAGCCTAGAGAATTCAGTAGAGGGTGGAGAAGTGAGAAACGAGGCCCATGGGCAACAGGACAACCTTGGGAGAAGCAGAGGATTACTCACGAAAGAACAGTGAAGTCAGCATGGAAGATCAGAACAGCTTTGTGCCCAAGACAAGAGTCAGGAGGAGCTGAGAGGGGAACCAAAACCCAGACCAGCTCAGGCCTGGAACACCCTGAGAGGATACAGACTTGAAGTAGTGAGAAATCTAAGACCATAGGCCAGCTCCCTAAGATGCTCACCATGTCCACTTCCCACTGCAGGCTTCCCACCCATGAGTGTGTGCCTGGGCAAGCAGTCCACAGGCCTTCCCGGCCATCTGAGCTCCCTGCCTGTGCAGTGGTACCTCATGTTTACATTTGCAGATGCGTGAGAATAGAATTGGACACCGCATAAGGCTTAGGTTCTGTAAGTCACACCTCTGTCTGCCTGAGTGGTTACTTGGTCAGACTAGCAGAGCGGGCCTGCCTTCCAACCCTCAGTCACAAGTATCCATCCCATTTCCACTCCTGGAAAACGGGAGTCACTCTGAAGAGTCCATTCCTGGTGATGGAATGGTTGCAAGACTCAAAATCTGGAAGTTTCTGAACAAGACCCTTTTAAGTGTCTGTCCCTTCAAGATGGAGACACTGTGGCTGGATTCAAGTTTCTGAAATATTTGTTCTTTTTTTGTTGGGATTAAAGGCATATGCCACCAAGTTCGGCCATATTTGATGTTCTTAAGCCAGATGTCCACAATGCAAGGGTACAGATGTGTGGCGTGGGGTGTAGGCTGTATGGGGCAGTGGGGAATGGTCATGCTGAGCTTATAGTCAGGCCTGGGTTTAGGTGTTCCCACAGTGAAAAGTACTACTGTTAGTGGACAGCTCGGTCCTCAGATGAGGTGATCTAAGATCAGGGACCCCTCCCCTACAGAACCTTCTCAGACAAAGGACCAAAGAGAGTCCAGAAGAAAGGTTAGAGGAGCTTTCTAAAATCAGACCAAGAGGAGGAAAGAACGTCTTTCTGGAAAGGGCAAGGCTGGCCAGTCAGAACAGAACAAAAACCCAGTTTCCTCCAGTCTCTGCTGAAGCTTTTGCTGAGGAGGGCGAGAAAACTGTCCTGCCAGGGCCGGTGTGAGCCTCGGCTGTGTTCCATCTCCTCGAGCCAACTGAGGAAGAAATAATTAACCGCATTCTAGTACTGTGGGTTTAACTTTACAGGAGTTAAGGCTGGCCCCAAACTCAGGAGGGGCATTTGAGATAGCAGATAGCTGACTGAACTTATCATCCTGAAGTTTTTGTTAGCTTTGGGCCAGGAAGGATCAGCTAATTATGTTTACTGTCATCAGTTTACCCGGTAGCTTTGTGGCCAGTTAAGGCTCCAGCTGTTCCTTGGGTTCATTTTTAACTAGGTAGCAACCATGGTTCAAGGATTGCTCGATGAAAGGTCCGGGTTTGACGGTCTAACCCGCTTCTGTATAACAGGCTTCCTCTCCCAACTTCCCAACTTCCTGTCTGCCCCAACACTGCATGCCAGCTCCAAGTCTGTGGAAGGTAAACTCAGTCACTAACAAGGCCACAGTCCCGGAGGTGGAGGGGTGTCACAGTGGATCCCTGGTACATATGGAGCACCTGGTTTGCTAAGCCCAGGGGTGCTTGGGAAAAAAGCCTGCAAAGGGGATCTCGGGGAGCCCAGCCCATCATCTGTGTCAGACTTCCCTCCGTTTCTCAGGAACACAGCGATCCAAAGCAAAGGTGTTTGTTATGCCCTACCTCAACATTCCCACCCTTGGGCTAGGAAGGGCCTTCCCTCTTCTGGGAGGTAAAGGGGCAGCCGGCTTTATTTGGATGGTTGAGGGCTGAGAATGAACTGTGAATTAGGACAGTTTGGACCTTGCAAAGAGCTTAGTGGTCGCTGGTGAGTTGCTTGTCTCCAGAAACTGAATTCAGGAGGCTGTGAGGTACTGAAATACAATAAGAAATGTTCCAGTTTATCACCCCCTGAGGTAGACTCTCAGCATCTGAGAGGCCCAGCTGCAAGGCTGGGGTAGGGGTAATCGGGGGAGGGGGAGGGGCGCACAGGGCCTCTTGCCCACCTCACCTTGGGAGTGGCACTTTGGTCTCAGTCTGAAGCCCTGTTCACTTCCGGGGCAGGAGGCTGAAGGGACAAATGCTACCTGGGGGGGCGGGGAGCATTTCACATTCAAACCACAGAAGAAAACTTTGTTCAGAAAGAGTCTCAGGGTCGACTGTGGTGGGCTTCAGTGGGAGGCGAGGGTGCTAAGCAGGCAGACACAAGGCTCTGCGCAGTTTCGAAGTTTCTGGACTGTGCGTGACTGGGCCTGCTCTGCTCAGGGTCACTTTGCTGGAACCTGTGCCTGGACACAGTAGGCAGAGCTGTTTCTTCCACAAGCCTAACCGTACCCATCAGAAACCTTGGGCAGAAGGGACAGAGCCTGCTCCAGCCTGGTTAGCCCGCGTCAGGAGTTACAAGTTTAAAAATTTGTTGTTGTTGTTGTTGTTGTTGTTGTTGTTGTTTTGTTATTGGTGTGTCTGTGGGCACGGGTGCACATGTGGAGGTCAGAGAACAACTTTCAGGAGTCAATTCTCTCCTTCCACCTCGTGGAGGCAGCGTCTCTCTTGGTTCTGCTATTCTGTATGTATCAGGCCTCTCCAGCCTTTGAGCTTCCGGGTGCTTCTGTCTCTGCCTCCACCTCCCATCCTGCCATACTCCTGCTATGATTATAGATATGTACCACTATTACCACTATATCTGGCTTTTTTTTTTTTTTTTTTGAGACAGGGTTTCTCTGTGTTGTTTTGGTGCCTGTCCTGGAACTCGCTTTGTAGACCAGGCTGGCTTCGAACTCACAGAGATCTGCCTGGCTCTGCCTCCTGAGTGCTGGGATCGAAGGTGTGCCACCACTGCCCAGTGTGTATCTGGCTTTTTACACGGTGTGCCAGTTAGTTTTTAACTTGACACAAACTAGAGTCATCTGGGAAGAAGGAAGTCCATTTGAGAAAATGCCTGCCTCAGATTGGCCTGTAGGTAAGCTATGAGACATTTTCTTGGTTGATGGTTGGTGTGGAAGAGCCCAGGGTACTGTAGCAGTACCACCCCTGGGCCGGTGGTCCACGGGTATATAAGAAATCAAACTAAGTAAGCCAGGAAGAGCAAGTCTGTAAGCAGTGTTCCTCTTCAGCCAATGCTTCTGTTCCTATCTCCAGGTCCCTGCCTGGAGTTCCTGCCCTGACTTTCCTCAGTGATAGAGTGTGACCTGAGAATTGTAAGATAAAACAAACCCTTTCTGGGGTCTGGAGAGATGGCTCAGAGGTTAAGAGCACTGGCTGCTCTTCCAGAGGTCCTGAGTTCAATTCCCAGCAACCACATAGTGACTCACAGCCATCCATAACAAGATCTGGTGCCCTCTTCTGGCATGCAGGCATACACGCAGGCAGAATCATTCATAATAAATAAATAAATCTTAAAACAAAAACAAAAACAAACAAAAAAAACCCACTTTCCTGTAAAGGTTGTTTTTGGTCACAGTGTTTATCACAGCAGTGGAAACCTAATGAGGACGTGTGGGTTCTGGGAAATGAACTTAGGTGTTCAGGCTTGTGTGGCAAATGCTTTCAGTCGTAGAACCATCTTGCTGGCATCTAAAAACTATGTTTTTGTGTCTTGTGTAACCCACTGGTAGGGTGAGTGTAGAGCAGCCTGAGAGGGGGCTGGAACCAGGGCCTCTCTGTCCTTCTTCTCTCCTTATCTCTGTGGACTGACTTCCTTTTCTCCTAAGAAGGATTGGGGGACACACCGCTGTGGTGTGGTTGTGTCCAAGTTCACACTCTCTTGGCTTTATAACCAGGAGGCAAACACTCCATCTGCAGCTGGAAAAAAATCTAGGGAACACACCAATCAGCTGTGGCTGCAGAGATCCCACCCTGCATCCTCTGTGGCTGAGAGCAGAGGGCCACAGGGAACATGCACCTTTTGTTTTTCGGGCAGGATATAACCACATAGCCCAGGCTGGCCTCAGACTCAAGCTTTTCTCCTGTCTCCACCTCCCAAGTGCCGGTAATTCAGGTGTGTGCCACCACATGCAGCTAACAAGCACTGTTTATGTGACAAGACTCTGGCTCAGTTGGAATGTGGGTTTGCAGAGTAAGGGTAGGGGAGGGGAGGAACTTTCCAGAAAAGAGGATAAAAGACGCTGGGTGGAATCAAAGCAGGGCCACTCTGGGATTGTCCTGTCAGCACCTGGGTCTAAATCAAAGACCATTTAGGTCACAGTTTACAACAAACCCATCTATGTACCTGAAGGAAGTGTGAGAGTGGACAGATCTGGGCTCAGAGCTTGAGCTGGTATCTCTCCTTTCATGTACTGTCAATTTCCTCTTTGGGAGCCTGGAAAATGAGTTTGACAAGCTTTACTTCATTAGGGTCCTGCAGGGTCAGTGGGATGGTATGCGGTTAATTTGCATTATCGACTTGTTCAGATTGAGAGACATCTAGGGCATTAATGGGGCGCACCTTGGAGTGGGTCTGAGGATCTTTCCAGAAATGATTAAATGGGTAGAGAACTGCCTGAATATGAGAACACCATCCCATGGCCTGGGTATCCTGGACTGAATAAAAAGGGAGAAAGGAAGGGCTGGAGAGATGGCTCAGTAGTTAAGAGCCTTGGCTGCTCAGAGGTCCTGGGTTCAATTCCCAGCACACACATGGCAGCTCACCACTGTCTGTAACTCCAGTTCCAGGGGCTCTGATGCCAATATACATAAAATAAAATTTAAAAAAAAGGGAGAAAGGCAGGAATAAAATAAATAAAATCAAGGGGGTGAGCGGAGGGAGAAAGGCAGGGGAGTGTCAGCAGTTCCTGGTTGGCTGGATGTGAGCAGCGTGCACAGCCTAGAGCCCCTCCTGCACTACAGACCACACCCTAACGGAAGGGTCAAAGGAAATCCTTCTTCCCTGAGTTGCTTCTTGCCAGATCTTTGGCCACAGGAATGATAAAAAATGTCTAACACAGATGGTAAGTGTGGACATACTTTGTCTACCCAAGGTGGCTGTGACTCAAGGCTGCGCCCCCAGCATTGCCCTTGCATTCGCCCTGGGACAGAGGAAGGATGAGCTCATGGAAACACAGATGTGAGCCTGGAAGGCCCTCGGGAGTGTGGGCAGGTACGACACATTTATTCTTTAGCAGGAGACCAAGGCCCACACTGAGTGCAGTTCCTCTGAGGCTTTGGGCCTGTTCTCCTGGCTCCTTTTCTGAAGGTTTTCGCCATCTTCCCTCCCTCCTCAGCCCCCCACACAGCACCAAAGACTTTCTCTATCTAAGTCTCTCCTTGCAGGCCTCAGACCACAGCCAAGCTTATCCGCTAATACGTGTCTTACTTGACAGCCATAAAACTACACTGTCATAGAGGCCTGTTCTGCAAGCTAGTCACTGAGTCACCCTGGCCTCATCCTCCATGAGGTCCCAGTCCAGAGGGATTGGCTCTAAGGGTAGAAGATAGAAAAGAGCCAACGTCCTTGTGTGCCACGCAAGCCTAGCCTGACACAGAAGACAGCATGAGCGCCATGTGCCTAACCTAAAGATCTGCCTGGTTTGGGTCAACCGAGCTCCGACCCTCTTCCCAGGAGAGAACTGTGGTGAGTGCTCCCCAGATGGGAACTTCAAGCTGAAGCTGTATGGGCCTGGCTGAGCGAGCATGACCAGTGCAGGCAAAGACACTATTGGCTTCTTCATCAGTGCAGTCAGGACATCCTAGATAGCAAACACAGGGTTTCTGGCAGAGTTCTAGAGGCCATGGTAAATTCTGAGATGGGGCCAAACCTGAATAGTCCTTCCCAGAATCAGCACAGACAAGAAAGGGCTTTATGTGTTTCATGTCATTCCCAAAGACACCTAAGACACAGTGGAGAAGGTCAAAGCTTATGCTTCCTAACCTGATGTAGGGGCGGGGTGTTGTCTAGAAAAAACAATCTGACTGGGTGCCTTGGACACACCTGTGGCGGGATGTGACTTGGGAGACTGAGGCAAGAGGATTACTTGAGCACAGGAGTCCAAGTCTAGCCCAGGCACCGTGAGACACTTTCTCAGAACGGTTGCTTGCCGCTGTAGCTCTATAAGAATGTTTCCCTAGCATGCACAATGGCCTGGGTTCCATCCCAGCACTATAAACCAATAATTAAAGCAAGACAAAACCATGATACCTTGTCTCCATTTCCATGACCTCAAGGCTCTAAGTCCTTCCAAGTCCCAGGCAGAATCCAGCCAGGAAGTTTTGAAGCTGCACAGTCGTGGAGTTCTCTGTTCTACCACCCCTTGAGACAGGGATGGGCGGGCTCCTGAGCTGCGTGGTCTCTGAATGTGATGGTCCTAAAGCCACTGAGAACTGTGCACCCCAGTCTCTCTCTTCTTCTTGTTCCCCCTCTATTGTCAAATCTGCATTTGCCCCAGCCATCAGTTCCTTAGAACGTTGGTGCCCTGGGTTTGTGTGCTGTTCATTTCATCCATATAGCTGGGTCCCCCTGAGCCATGGCTGGGCTGTCATCTCCCAGTAGCGGGCCTCTGGACCCACCTTGTGCTTTTTTTTTTTTCAAGACAGGGTTTCTCTGTGTAGCTTTGTGCCTTTCCTGGAACTCACTTGGTAGACCAGGCTGGCCTTGAACTCACTGAGATCCGCCTGCCTCTGCCTCCCAAGTGCTGGGATTAAAGGTGTGCGCCACCACCGCCCGGCCTGCTATCGCCTTTTTTCCCAGGTAGTATTTTGGAATGTAGAGAGCACAAGACAGTTGGGCCAGCCCCTGAAGGTGTGATCCTCACAAACCCTCAAGATTGAGGTGGGAAAGCCCTTTGCTACTGGCAAGAGGTAGGGCCCTGGTGTGGTGATATATTGTGTACCCTAATAAACTTGCCTGAGGATCAGAGGACAGAGCCAGCCACTAGATTAGACATAGAGGTCAGGCAGTGGTGGCACACACCTTTAATTCCAGTACTTGAGATCTCATGCCTGTGCTTGGGGAGCACACATGCCTTTAATCCCAGGAAGTAATATGGCAGGGCAGAGAAAAGTATATAAGGCTCAAGGAAACAGGAACTCACTTTCTTTAGACTGAGGATTTCATATAAGTAAGAATTAATGGCTGGCTGTTCTGCTTCTCTGATCTTTCAGCTTTCACATTGATATCTGGATCTGGGTTTTTTATTAAAAGACCATCTAAGATTTGAACAACACCCTGGGAACTCATCCCTCCAAGTAACCATCTGGGAAAGCCCTGTTACCCCCACGGAGGTGACGGTGGTCAGTCACAGGCCTCTCATCTTAGTGATGCTCTCATCATCTTAGTGATGCTCTCATCTTAGTGATGCTCTCATCTTAGTGATGCTCTCTTCATCTTAGTGATGCTCTCATCTTAGTGATGCTCTCTTCATCTTAGTGATGCTCTCATCTTAGTGATGCTCTCATCATCTTAGTGATGCTCTCTTCACCTTAGTGATGCTCTCTTCATCTTAGTGATGCTCTCATCTTAGTGATGCTCTCATCATCTTAGTGATGCTCTCTTCATCTTAGTGATGCTCTCTTCATCTTAGTGGTGCTCTCATCATCTTAGTGGTGCCCTTCTCTTAGTGATGCTCTCATCTTTTTATCTATTTTTATTTTATTTTTTCAATTTATTAATTTTTATTTTATGTGCATTGATGTTTTGCCTGCTTATGTGTCTGTGTGAGAGTGTTAGGTCCCCTGGAACTGGAGTTATAGACAGTTGTAAACTGCCATGTGGGTGCTGGAACAGTAGTCAGTCCTCTTAACCACTGAGCCATCTCTCCAGCCTGATGCTCTCATCTTAGTGACGCTCTCATCTTCATTCTTCCAGCTGTTGGGGTGGACCCATACCCCACAATCTGCAGGCCCAGTTTTATATCAAACTCCTGCCGAGGGGGGGGAGGGTTTTGAAAATAATTTGTGTGGGGGCCATGTTTGGGGGTGTGTAGCACCTTCTCTAAGTTTGTATCTCAATGTCTAGGACTCTCCTGTGGTGACGGATGCATGCCCTACTTCCTGAACCTGTAGGCTCACAAATCATCAGGCAGAGGCTTTCCAGCTAGCTACTATGCTGGCTCACCCTTGGTCTCCCCTGCCACCTGCTGGGCTAGGCTAGAAAATGCACCTGAACCTTCTCAGCCTGCCTCTAAAATGACTTCTGCCTTTATTCCTCACCTTGATGGTTTTACTTTGGCCCTGGACTCAGAGATCCTGAGGTCTATCAGCCACAGCTGTCAGTTAGAGTTTAGAGCCTTGAGTGGGGTTGGGCAAGATGAGTCTCCACTAGTTGAATACCAAGTCTCTTCCAAGGGAAGGACCCAGTTCCTTAAATGGTGCTCATAGGACTGAGAGGTATAACTGTCCTGCCAGGTGACTCTGCTGTATAGCAGTTTTCCTGTGACTGAAACATTGTGGGTGGTGGTGGTGGTGATGGTGGTGGTGGTGGTGGTGGTGGTGGTGGTGGTGGTGGTGGTGGTGGTTGGGACTCAGGAGGTCATCAAAAGATCACTTGTCTGAGAAAGCAGACATTTGGAGGATTCTCAAAGACCCATCCCCAGTTTATAAAAGGAGAAAGCAACTCTGATCAGCCAGTCTGAGAGGACATTAATCTGTGAGAAGAGATTCTTGGACGTGGAGCTGTCTGCAAGCTGTACAGAGAGCTCCAGGGCTGCAGCTTTTGCGAGTCATCCCTGGTGTTGGGGTGGGCTTCTGAGTCATCCATGTCCATGCACATGATCCCCTCATCCATACTTCTGTTAGTAACCCCAATAAACAAAATCATTGTTCTTCAAGTTGACCTTGGTGCAATACTTTAAGTCTATCGTGGGTTCCCTTTCTGGGGTGAGTAGGTGTGTGTGTGTGTGTGTGTGTGTGTGTGTGTGTGTGTGTGTGTGGTGTCTCCTCAAGAAGTCTGTCATACAGTACCCACAGTGACCATATAAGCCATTCTGCCATCCCATTTCATTTCTTAAAGGCCAACTCCCCTGTCTTCCAAGTTGATGCAAGAGGGTAGGCCAGCGTCGCTGTCGCTCTCCAAGGTGCTGATTCTCATGGTGCAATGTTTAATAAAGGATTTCTCCAAGGAAAGTCCCGTGGAATGATAAGACACTCATCCCATTTCGTTAGTTGAACTGAATGGATAATTTCTCTTTATAACCTTTTCCCCATTACTCCGGGGTCTGTGTAATGAGTTCTCATTCAACATTTCATTTCAGCCTCCCAAGAACTCCAGAGGCATATCGTTTGTTTCTGTTTCAGGAGGGAGGAAATTGGAGAAGGACAGAGAGGGTGAAATGTGGTCATGGGATCGTGCCTACAATGACCTTACACTGAAATCCTCCCACAGTGCTCACAATATGCCTTGTCTTCAGTATCTATGACTGGCACCTCCTTCCATCCAAGCCAAAAGTACATTTTATCTCAGATGGTTCCCACCTTCCTCATGGTCAACATCCAAGACTCATGTGCTACAAGCTTTCCACACTGCCACTAACCCCTCTCCGGCCTCTGCCACACTTCAAATCCACACCTAGGCTGCTACACTGAATTGCCTGAAAGCATGTTGTTTCACTGAAACTGAAGCCACTGTGGGGGACCCGCCACCACCTTTTATCCCCAGGGTACTCTGGAGGAGTGAGGGATAAAAGATTTAGATAGAAATATAGAGGGGAGAGAGAGACAGATAGAAACACAGGATAGCCTCGGGAGGGCCTGGATCCTAATCCACTGGCTCCTTCTGTCTCTTCTAAAGTGCATTTTAAAGGAATGCCAAGGGGTGGAAAAAAGATCTCCCCCCAGCACAGCCAAGTGCAGACCCTTCCAAACACCTGGCAACTACACAGGTGGTCAATCCTTCCCTTATGCAGCCCTGCTGGGTAAAGCAAGTTCAGATCTCACTAGGAAATCTCTGTGGGCTCCCACAAGCCACTAAAACTTTCTATGGAGCTTTAAATCTGTATAATCCAATATGATGGCAGAGTCACAATCAACATTTTAGGTTGGTAAGATGGTTCAGACGGTAGACGTGCCTTCTGCTAAGATTGGCAACCTGAGTTAGATTCCCAGGACTCACACAGTGACTGACTCCTGCAAGTTGTCCTCTAACTTCCACATGTGAAGGTGGCCATGTGCACACCCCACCCCTACCCCTATACAAACAATGTAAAAAATATTAAAGACCTTGAATCAGTTTATTGAATAAACAACTAAAGGTTAAGAGTTAGAGAAGGGCTGGAGAGATGGCTCAGAGGTTAAGAGCACCAACTGCTCTTCCAGAAGTCCTGAGTTCAATTCCCAGCACCTACATGGTGGCTCACAACCATCTGTAATGAGATCTGGCACCCTCTTCAGTGTACATAATAAATAAATAAATCTTTAAAAAAAAAAGAGTTAGAGAGAACTGGATTCTATCTAAGTTCTGCTTACTAATCAGGTAATGGTAGACTGCAGGCTTTGATTTCTTTATCTTAGAAAGAGTTTAACAATAAATCCTACTGTTGCTCTCTGGCCCACTCTCCAGCTGTGGGGCGTCATGACTCCCTAGGGCTATGTTAAGAACGGAGTCTTCCCAGCTCCTTCTCGACATGGAGACCCAAGAAAGTGAGCATCTGCCTGTCCACAGCCAAGGCTGAGGAGAACTGGGGATTTGCTTCCAGGTAGTGATGTTGCTAGGATCACCCTGGACCCATCCGGGCACCCTGGACATAGAACCACATGACCTGTTTCTCCACACTGCTCTGAGTTAGAGCAAGGGAGAGAAGCCACAGATTGACAGGATCTGAGAGGTCAGCCTTGCCCCAGGCTGGAGGCCTAGCTTAGCCACAAGCCACAATGATTCTTCTCTGTGTATTACTTATGTCTGTGGCACAGTCTCCCACATTACTCTTTCATACCTTCCTAGTGCCAACTATAAAGCGTAGTTTCCTTTGTGGGATGCCGGATGATGCTCCTCCAAAGAGATCCACATCTAAACCTAAAACCTGGGAAAATGTTATGTCACATGACAAAGGAGAATGACAGTTGCAGATGGAATTGTTGCCGTCAATCAGATGACTTTCAGGTAGGGTGTTTCTGGATTGCCCCATGGGCCAGTGAGTCACAGGGATCTCACAAGTGGAGGAGTGGAAGGAAAAAAGAGACCATGAGGTACCTGAACACACTCGGCTCTGAAAATGGAGGAGTGAGAGCCGACCTAGAAGAGAGTGAGAGGTTTGTCCGAGAGCCTCAGTTTTGCAGGCAAGGGACTCTGCAAATGCCTTGCTTTGTTCTAACAAGATCCATGCCAGCCTCTGCCCTCTAGAACTGCAAGATCGTCGATTTGTTTCAGGTGAGAAGTTCCTGGTAATCTGTTACAGTGAAAATCACATGCATACAGCTCACATCTACTGTCCCTTTCCTTGGTGGGGCTCTTCAGCACACTAATCTACACACTAACAGCTCATAGTTATCATTCCTTTCCCTAATGGGGCTCTTAGGCACACACGAATTTTCTACATCCAGGACACTATGGGATGAAATGTTAGATCATAGCTTGCATGGAGGTTTTTATCTCTCTAGCGGACTTCTTTCTTCCTGGCTATCCTGGAACTCACTCTGTAGACCAGGCTAAACTCAGAGATCCTCCTGAGTGCTGGAGTTAAAGGTGTGCACCACCACCACCTGGTGGTCAAGAAGAAAATTGTAATTTTTCCTGAGTTCTGTTTATCTCCTTGTTCCATCCTTCTCCCTACCAAGGTCTGCTTGACCTTCAGAATCCCTCCTGAATTTATCAGTCATTGCCCTAGCGGCTCACCCTTCGCCACTGTCCCAGACCACAGGTGCTTTCCCCTCAGCCTCCCTCCGCCTTTCCCAGTGGCCTCTCTGCGCTTTATCACCCATAAAAAGAGCCCATCTTGAGTCTTCTCACCCACCCTTCTTGGCTTTCCTTCCCTCCTCTCTTGCCTTCTTGCCTTCCTTCTATATCATTTTGCTGCAATTCTAGATGAATAACATGCAAATAATGATACTCTGAGATGCTATAATTCTGTACGCAAAGCAACAGGAAGCAGCAGCTCTCCCGATACTTCCTCTGTCAGGTCCAAAGTAGCAGCCTTTGTCCATTGTAAAGGGCCCAATGCTCTAGAGTTACTGTGTAGTGTCCTGACTTCTTTTGTTGTCGTTTGGGACAGGGTCCTACTTCGTAGCTGTGGCTGGCTTGGAACTTGCTCTGTAGACCAGGCTGGCCTTGAACTCACAAGAGATCTGCCTGCCTCTGTCTCTCAAGTGCTGAGATTAAAGGTGTGCACCACAGGATGGCTTTGCCCTGACTTTTTAATTATGGAAACAGATGACTGTCCTCAAGTTTTTTTTCTCAGAGATTGACTTTTCCCACAGAATTTCCTTTTCTCAAAGTGCAGATTTAGTCTTCTGGCCACGGTGAATGTCTATGTCCTACGAGTCCTCACTCGGGTACCAGAGGCCAGCATTTGCAGTCACGAGCACTTTAGTCTAGTATTGTTTTTTTTTTTTGGTTTTTTCGAGACAGGGTTTCTCTGTGTAGCTTTGCTCCTTTCCTGGCGCTCACTTGGTAGTCCAGGCTGGCCTCGAACTCACAGAGATCCGCCTGGCTCTGCCTCCCGAGTGCTGGGATTAAAGGCGTGCGCCACCAACGCCCGGCTTAGTCTAGTATTGTGAACACCATCTAAGCAGGGGGCTAGTCGGACATGGTGTTGCCAGGTTTATTATAGGTAGCAAATTAGTCATTTTGGTCACTAAAATTATCCTTACATTTTGGAGGATGAGGAGAAAATGGTTTGCTCATGTCATAGTTCTGTTCTTGTCTAGAGGAAAACAACTGACGTCTGTACTCATGTGTACTTACAGAATAGTTTGACTGGATAGTTTATAAGCCCTTTTCTACTTGGAGCGAATCACTAACTGGTTACAGTCAACAGTCTGAAAAGGGTGCCTAGTTTAGTTTAGTTTTTATTTCCTGCTGACTGACCACAGCCTGACTGAACTTTCTGAAGGAGTCCTTGGCTTTGGAAAGTTTCTGACTTTCCCTGGTACTTTGTGACCTCCTGACCCCGTCAGCAAGGGCTTCTAGGCAGCAATCTGAAACTTAGGGCATCGCCCAGGCAGGACTGCAGCTGGGGAAGAGGCTGAATTCCCCACTCCGAGCTCTCCAAAGGCCTTCTGCTAAAGGCAGCGCCTCCCCAAGAGCTTTGGAGTATTCCAAACATATTTGTCATTCAAAGTTTTGATTCTAATTGGAGGCAGGTGGAGAGCCACGGGGCACAAACTTTTTAAAGACTGTAATTTTCACTTGCTGTTGGGAAGGAGAGAAAGTGAGGGTAAGAAAATAAAGCAATTAAAAGTTTTCTCAGTAGCAGTGAAGGGCGGCCCTGAAGGCAGGCAGCTTACATCAGTTTGCAGGAACAGGGACACTCCTCCGGGAGCCCCAGCCCAAGGTGCAGTTAGGAAGTCGGTGTTTGCTTCAGAAGTTTACATCACCATGTCATGCTCTACTCTGTTTCTTAGGAACTATTCTCCTAGCCCAGGGGAGACTTTCTAAGTCTGCTCCCTGCCTTTCCATGCCTCATGGAGGTGCAGGCCCTGCTTTGGGGGGCACACGCCATACTCCAGCCCTCCACATCACTGTATGAGCCTTAAATCAGAACCTAGTGGTTGCATGCTGTGGCCCTTCCAAGCCTGTGTCCACTGCCTCGTCTGAGGTGTCCTTCTCTTTCCATATGCACAGAGTTACAGACACCCCATTTGACATAGGTCTCAAAAGGCCAATCCCAGAAGTTGTAGGAATGCCATACCAATTGATTGGTAGGAAATACAATTTCTTGCTTTGGTATTCATTAATCTATTCCTCTTGGTGAAAGTCTAGTCCTCTTATATATTATTACATGTTTACCCATGAACCAGGAGCTGTAAATAAATTGACTCTTAGAAACTGATTTTTTTTTAACAAATGAATATATTTCTGATTCTAAATAGATTTTTCCCCCTTGTGGATAAAAAAATATTAACTTAGGGGGCTGGAGAGATGGGTTAGCAGTTAAGAGTGATTGGTGTTCTTCTAGAGGACCAGAATTCTGTTCCCAGCATCCATGTCATGTGGCTCAGCCACCTGTAACTCCAACTCTGGCGCCCTCTTCTGGCCTCCAAGGGTACCCACACACACACATAGCACATACACAGACACACACATACACAAATAGTTATACAAACACCAGCCATGTAAGATGTGTCACCACTTACTCTTTATTGTCATTACAACTTCTAACTGCACAACCTTCCACAAGCTACTGTGGTTCCGGGACATGAGGAGAATTCAGACAGAGGTCCATACCACATTATGGATTTTCTATGGAAAAAAAAAAACCACAACAGAATGCTTATTTAAGACACAGTGTGTAACTCCTCTTATTCTTTCCTGTGCACCTACCCCTTGAGAGAATACAATGAGTGTGTAGAAAGGGCAGATCTGCTTGGCATTCTGAGACTGTGCAGCTGAATGTTAATTCAGTAAGAAGGGTGTCCAGAGAAACGAAGTAGGATTTTTAAATGTGTATGTGCATATGCAGTGGGTACATGCATGTGAGTGCCGGTGCTAACAGAGGCCAGGGGCGTGGGATCTCCCTGAATCTGGAGTTAGAGGCATTGTGAACTGCCCGGCATGGTCCTGAACTCGGGTCCTCTAGAAGAGCAGTAAAAGTGACCTTGACTGCCAAGCCATCTCTCTAGCCCCAAAGGGAAATTTAAAATACAAGAGGGGGAAAAATCCAAAAGAAAAACCCCACCAAATTCAAACCAGACATGGTGGTGTAGGCCTTTAATCTCAGTACTCAGGCAATAAGGTGGGCAAGACCTGTGTGGGGGAGAGGCAAGCCTGGTCTCCATCCTCAGACTCTGTCTTGAAAAACCAACCAAACCAACAAATAAACATGTTGTGTGGCATTTTCCTCGGTGATTGAAACATTCCATCTCGCAGGGAAGCTCATTAAGACAGAGAGCAAAGAACTCAAAGTAACTTCAGGCCATCCCTGAAATGGACCAGATTTAGTAGGCTCCTCCCTCCCCGAGAGTCTATAAATAGAAAAGACTGCGGTGAGTCACCTTTAGATGAGCCAAGCCACAAAGACTACAAGAGACAAGCCCAGAAGCCTGAAAAATGGAGAGACCAGCCAAGCTGCCTGGGAAGGACTCAGACCAACCGAGTCACCTGGAAAGGACACTGTCCAATCGGTTGAGCGGCCTGCAGGCTGTGCAGTGGGCTCCAGGTTCCCAGCTTTGTGAGCTGTCACCATGCTGGGGTGGGCTTTGGTGATGCCGCTGTCTTTGAGTCATTTCGGCTCCTGTAAGTGACTCCTCATCCAAAACCCAGTGGTTCACCAAGGTGGACTTTGGTGGTATCTGTACTTTGGTCTGTCATGGGCTCCCTGGTGGGTGAGTAGAAGTGTGTCTGTGTCTTCCTAGGAAAAGTCTGCTACACAACACCAAAGACAAGGGGACACGAAGAAAATCATCATGTGCTTCTGCCTTTTCCCATAGACCAGAATGAGAGCACAGGACATATAAGAAAGTCATGAAAGCTGAGTTGTTCTCAGAGCCTTGTCAACGGCCAAGGTTCAAGGGACAGATAGATACACAGAGCCTAACGCTTGGGCAGATGTATTTTAGGGAAGTGTGTCGTCTTATTTTACAGACAATGAAGTTGAAGCTTAGAGAAGGTAAAAACAGAGTTCATTGGGATTATCCAGATTTTGTTCCCTTTTGAT
>CABHPH010162842.1:0-21990 GCA_902168325.1 Peromyscus nudipes | reverse complement strand
CTTTCTTTCTTTCTTTCTTTCTTTCTTTCTTTCTTTCTTTCTTTCTTCCTTCCTTCCTTCCTTCCTTCCTTCCTTCCTTCCTTCCTTCCTTCCTTTTCCCCCAAGACAGGGTTTCCCTGTGTAACAGCCCTGGCTGTCCAGAACTCCCTCTGTAGACCAGGCTGGCCTCGAACTCACAAAGATCCACCTGCCTCTGCCTCCTAAGTGCTGGGATTAAAGGCATGCATCCCACCACCTGCTGGTGTTTTTTTTTTTTTTTTTTTTTTTTTTTTTTTTTTTGTTAGTTAGTTTTTGTTTGTTTGTTTGAGACAAGGTCTCACTATGTAGCTCAGGCTATCCTGGAACTCACAGAGATCTGCCTGCCTCTACCTCCCAAGCACAGTGCTGGGATTAAAGGTGTTCGCCACTACACTCGGCTGGGATTACCCACATTAAACTCAGGTAACCTTATGTCTTCTGCTGTTCTAGACTCTTGGGAAACCTGGACAACTGACTTCATCTTTTGGGAAATTAGGAGTTTTTACACAGAAAACAAATTTGAGATATGCCATTCTAGGTTCCTTTTAGCTTCCTCCCATGTTTACAGCAATTATTTCTTTATATAGAGATGACTGCTTGCCATTAATAGAAACAATACTTCTTTCAGATTACTGTCATCTACTCAGCTGGCAGCTGGGAGGCAGGTGCTGAAACTCAGAAGCCAGGGAATATTCACTGAGGAACTTCAGTACGAAATAGCACACAGTATTTCCTGTTAAGTGTTCAGGGTGTCCAGGCTAAGGAGCCACAACTGTGGTATTTTATTTATTTATTTATTTATTTGTTTGTTTGTTTGTTTATTTATTTGTTTGTTTGTTTGTTTGTTTGTTTGTGAGAACAGAGATTCACGTGGTCCAGCCTGGCCTTGAACTCTAATGTAGCTGAGGCTGGCCTGGAACTCCAGATCTTCTGTCTCCACCTTAAGTGCTGGCATTGGAGGAGCGAGCCACCACAGATAGCTGTGCTTCTTATAAACAACGGTGAAGAAGCCGGTGCACACCTTTAATCCCAGCACTCGGGAGGCAGAGTCAGAGTCTGTGGGTTCAAGGCCAGCCTGGTCTACAAAGAGAGTTCCAGGACAGCCAGAGCTACAAGAGAAACCCTGCCTCAAAAATAAGTAAGTAAGTAAGTAAATAAGTAAGTAAGTAAGTAAGTAAGTAAGTAAGTAAGTAAGTAAATAAATAAATAAATAATAAATAGAGTAGCATGTGAAGACCAGGTGTGCTGGCCCATGCATATAATCTGAGCACTCAGGAAGCTGAGGCAAGCAGATTGCCTCAAGTTTGAGGCCAGCCAAGGATACACAGTAAAACTCTTCTTCAGAAATTAAAAATAGTGGGCCAGGGAGACAGGTAAAGCTGCTTGTCACTAAGCCTGAAGAAGTTTGTTCTCCAGGGCTCACGTGGTGGGAATTTTGTGGGGTATCCACCAGAGAAGAGTGCTCAGACATGGTTTTAAGCCAATAGAAAGTCTTCATTAGCCAGCCAATGACTACACTAGGTGCTCAGGATCCCAGTGTAGCACCGAACCTTTCTCTGGATGAGTTTTATGCACAAAAACCATTTTCTGGAGGAGTCGCCAGCCAGACACAGAGGAAGCAAGATGTGAAGGCAGAACTGAGAAAAGGTATCTTGACTTCAAAATTTGGATCTAAGGATATGTTGCTTTCGAAAGGAGGCTCTGCTTTTGTTTCCACAGGAAACAAGAGGCTATGGATTTGTTCCAGATTAAGATACATCAGGTTTGACCAGCAAAGACCACCTGAAAGGTCTCCGATGACAACATGGCCCAGATGATCCAACATCCAGAACAGTTTCAAGACAACTGGCTCAGACAATGCATCCTCATAGATTGTTTCAGTCAGGACTTGTGCTGTGGGATGTTCTGTTGCTGGAGAGCTTCTCTCCAGCTCCCAAGTCCCGCCAGTCTCCAGCTCCCAAGTCCCGCCAGTCTCCAGCTCCCAAGTCCCGCCAGTCTCCGAGCCCACTTATAAAATAAACACACAGACGCTTATATTATTTAAACTGTTTGGCCATTAGCTCAGGCCTATCATTGTCTAGCTCTTACTCTTATATTTAGCCCATTTCTATTAATTTCTATTTTGCCATGTGGCTCGTGGCTTACCGGTACTTTACATCTTCCTTTTCCTCGCTGCCGCTCTAGCCAGTCTCCCTTTCCACCTTCCTGTTTCCTCTCTTCTCTTCTCTGTTAGTCCCGCCTATACTTCCTGTCTGGCTACCGGCCAATCAGTGCTTTATTGATACAGAGTGATATCCACAGCAATGTTCTGTATGTTAAATGTGTTGCTCTGATTGGTTAATAAATAAAACACTGATTGGCCAGTAGCCAGGCAGGAAGTATAGGTGGGGCAAGGAGAGAGGAGAATTCTGGGAAGTGGAAAGCTGAGTCAGAGAGACACTGCCAGCTGCCGCCATGACAAGGGAGATGTAAGGTACTGGTAAGCCACGAGTCATGTGGCAAAGTATAGATTAATAGAAATGGGTTAATTTAAGATAGAAGAAGTAGATAACAAGAAGCCTGCCACGACCATACAGTTTGTAAGCAATATAAGTCTCTGTGTGTTTACTTGGTTGGGTCTGAGCAGATGTGGGACTGGCAGGTGAGAGAAATTTGTCCTGACTGTGAGCCAGGCAGGACCAGGAAAACTCCAGCTACAGACTTGACCATAGTTCTTAATTTTCTCAGGATCCCCATTAGATTGCCAGCACCCTCATCCAGCAGGAAGTAGTATGAAAAGCTACGCCCACATTCCCAAAATACTGTTTATGAATATTTATTTTTATTTAAAGCAGGTTGATTATAAATGCAATCTCTTTCTAAAGAAGAAAAGGGGTAGTATAGATATGATAGGATGAAAGGGTAGATTAATGAACCTAGTTTTAAAGAGCAACAACTTGTTTAGAAATGTTTTACATTGCTATGGATTTTAGTTTATTGATACAAGTTTAAACTTAATTTTGTTATACTGTATATACATTTCTACTGTCGTTTGAGGTATTATGTTTACGTAACTCATTTAGATTGTAATGGATAATTAAAAAATACAGATTAGTAATTGGTCTTCTACGATAGTCAAACTTATAGTCATGTTAGGTTTTCTCGGTATACATAGATATAATTCAGTTAGGTAGGTAATCTTCAAACATTTCAAAGACCTACAGAATATGGTATTTAAAATGTTTTAAAAACTTAGACTCTTCTGGACAATGAGACGCATCTGCTTCTGACAACACCAAATACATCAAGAAAGATGATGGGCATCAAAGACACTCTATATGGAGTTTATCTTCTTCTTGGCAAAAATAGCCATTTGGGCAAGAAACTGTTCTTGCCTGGACTGCTTGACAAAATGTTATATCAACTGGACATTCAGGACCCATAGAAAGGTGACCAATGAACTTTACAAGACAAAATGGTCCTTCACGTTCCTGCTTCACAGAGGACACTGCCAGACATTCTACAGGACACAGAGAAAAGTGACTGAGAGACTCTAGGTCTGTGGGCTGAAGACAGATGCCCCAACTTTACAGAGGAACTTTGGATGACTGTCTAGGCTGCCAGCTGTCTCTGTCTACTCTTGCAAGACTCCTGAAAGTTGCTTGTGTCCTTCTCCTGTTTCTCAGGTAATATTATATCCTTCTGCTGCAACTCAATGGTCTCATACAAGAAAAAGTCCTTTGGTAGGAAATGAGGAGAACAGTGTGTGCATACTTTGTTTCAGAGAGTAGGTACAACAACAAGATACTGACGTTCAGAAATGTTGACTGAGCACTATAAGATCTCAGGGTAGTTTTTTTTTTTTCAGCAGAAGCTGGACTTAAAAAACTTTAATGACAGTTCTCCAGTTTTGACAACAAATTCAGTTTGAAAAAATTGACTCCAACCAAACATACTCCTGTGCACAGATTTTGGTCTGTGAGTTTGGGGCTGAAATCTCTGGGTCAGAGAGTGTTTTGGTTCTCGGTTCCAGTGCTATTTTTTTTAAAATAGGAATTAAAACAATTAGCACTATTGACATGTGAAATATAAATAATAAAATACATTTAGCTTAGATGTAAGTCAATAAAAATTTTGTTTTACAAATGCATACACCTATGTACTCACTACCCCAGTTGAGATGAATCATTAAAAAAAAAAAACAAAAAACAAAAACAAAAAAAAACCAACATATTCTGGATTGACATACTTCAGTTAAGAAGAACAGTCAGCCAGAAGCAGAACTACAGAAGCTAACAACAAGGTTCGTACGTTAGAGACTTTCCCAGAACTATATGGACTTTGATGGGTTAGGCCTTTGTTTTCATTTTGGGGAGATGGTGCTGTCTACATGCTGAGTTTTACAGCCAAAATGGTACTTCCATCATGGAGTCAGTTGTGCTAAGGTCTGGGGACCTAACGTGGTCTGGGGCCCGATACAGGAGGAAAGAACTGACACCTGTGAGCTGTCCTGGTGGCCACACACGACACGTGGCGTGATCCGCCCTGAAACTTAATAACAATATTAACAACTAAACATAAATAACACATGTGGAAAAGAACTTGGCCATAAGTAGATTAAACAAGAAATCCATTTCATGATTTCTTGGAGCTCATAGTGAGTACTATGTAAGAAATACAAAATCAATACTGAACTCAGAATTTACATACAGCCAGGGTTTATGCTAGAGAAGGTTTAAGACTAGAGAAGGGTTCTCTATATGTGGGGGTTTAAATGAAAATGGCCCCATAGGCTCATACATTTAACTACATGGTCCCTCATTGGTGGGACTGTTTGGGGAAGGATTAGGAGGTGTGGCTTTGTTGGAGGAGGTGTGTCACTGAGGGCAGCTTTGAGGTTTCAAAAGACTCCATTCCTGTCAGCTGTTCCTGTCTACTGCTTGTGGATCAAGATGTGAGCTGTTCCTGCCGATATGCCTCTCCTCTACCATCATGGAATCTAACCCTATGAAACCTTAAGGCCAATTGTGAGCCACCATGTGGTTGCTGGGAATTGAACTCAGGACCTCTGGGAGAGCAGCCAGTGCTCTTAACCTCTGAGCCATCTCTCCAGGCCCAGAACGAGAATTTAACTTCTCTTATTTTTATTTTTGGTTGAATTTTTCTGTTTTTTTTCCCCCTAGAATGTCCTACTGGTTATACTACAGTGCAAATCTACAGTTCTCAGAAATCACCTAGGGCAAGAATGGTCGCTAAAACATTGGTCATAGGAATGAGATGGGACCTGCCTCATAGTGAGAACAGACAGAGTAGCTCTAGACTAAGGGCAGCTCTTTTCTTTCTTTTTTTATTTTTATTTATTTATTTTTTCTAATATCAGCTTGATACAGTACAAATTCTTATCCTAATAGTGAAATGTTTCATTGAGGCTTGCCAAGTGATTGAGTAAAACCAAAACTTATAAGCCACAGTCATCCTAGGGTCCCCCCTGCTAGGTAGCCTCCCTGGTTTGGTGGGTTGCAGTCTGATTGTTCTTTGCTTTATATCTAGTATCCACTTTTGAGTGAGTACATACCATGTTTGTCCTTCTGGGTTTGGGTTACCTCACTCAGGTTGATATTTTCTAGTTCCATCCATTTGCCAAGGGCAGCTCTTTTCTTACCCAACAAGCTTTGAAAAGAGTTGGGGGAAAAGTCAATGATAGAGTGCTTGCCTGGCATGTAAGAAGTGTTCTAATATCCACACCCCCTCCCCCAAAAGTCACCCAATATGTGCAATGTGTCTCCTTGGATATGGAGAGGACATTCTCCATGATGAAGAGGTTGCATTTTAGTGGGTGGTGAAGCACATGAACAAGCCGGGCCATGGGTTCTTCATCGAGGTAAAAACACAGAATGAAGCCTTGATAGATTAGGGAGAGAAAGGAGACCATTCAGCGGAGAATGGCATCTGCCCTGTGAACCAGGCAGTCAGTGGAAGTTACAGGTGACGAGAGCTGCGGTAAGGCTGCTTTGAAAATGACCACAACAGGGTGTTGACGACTTGGAAGAGACAGAGAGCACAGGTGTGTCAGGCTGAGACCGGAAGAATCAGGAAATATGGAGAGGGTGGAAGGTCACGGTCGAAAAGGAGATTGGGAACTAGGCATGAAGGCACACGCTGGAGACCTCAGCACTTGGGAGGTAGAGGCAGAAGAACGGGAGTTCAAGGTCACACTCAGCGACACGGTGAATTCAAGATACCCTGAGCTACAGGAAACCCTACCTCGAAATGAGTTTTACCGTGGTAAATGACAAGTGTTCCAAGAAGAAGAGGGCCAACATCAGACAGCTGTGGAGATTTAAGTGACACATAATAAGGACACATCATGATGGACACAGCTAAACAGATGTTAGACCGAATTCATCTTCAAATGGCAAGTTCACAGTGTGATAGGTGTTTTATTTCTACTGATCTGTATGTTTCCAAGTGGGTCAAGCATGCCAGTTACCCAAAGGCGGGTCTCACCAATTTGCCTTACTGACTCTGAACACAGTCGGAAGCCAGATATGTTGAAAGGACTCTTGGGCTGCCATGCTAGTAGCACATGTCAGCGTCCAATACTCTCAAGGCAAACATCCATACCAGGGGCTACTGAAGAGATGGCTCAGTGGTTAGGAGCACCAGCTGGGCTTGCAGAGGACAGGGGTTTGGTTCCCAGTATCCACATGGTGGTTCACAACAGTCTGTAACTCTAGTTCCAAGGGATCCAACCCCCTCTTCTAGCCTCCTCAGGCACCAGGCATACACATGGTGCACATATGTATGTATAGACGAACACCCAAACACATTAAAAATATTTAAAGTTTAAATTAATTTCAGTTAAAGCACGCTGCCTATACATGATTTTTAATTCTATAAAAATAACTATTTTTACCGGGCGGTGGTGGCGCATGTTTTTAATCCCAGCACTTGGGAGGCAGAGGCAATAGGCTAGCCTGGTCTACAGATCAAGTTCCAGGACAGCCAGGGCTACACAGAGAAACCCTGTCTTGAAAAACAAAAACAACAACAACTGTTTTTAAAACTATCCACGCCGGGCAGCGGTGGTGCACGCCTTTAATTCCAGTACTCAAGAGCATCTCTGTGAGTTCGAGGCCAGCCTGGTCTACAGAGCGAGATCCAGGACATGCACCAAAACTACACGGAGAAATCCTGTCTCGAAAAACAAAACAAAACAAAACAAAAAACCCAAAAACAAAAAAACAAAACAAAACAAAACAAAAACTATCCATGCCATCACCCAGTTGCATATACTAAATTGCTGTTTCTTTCCTGATGATGAAACCATACTGCCTCGGCCCCCAGAATGAACAGCTGGGGCTTCATTAACAACGATAGGTCTTGGCTGAAGTAGAAGCTTTGGTTGTCCCATGGGAGACCTGCACCTCAAATCTTAGTAGTTTCTATGATCGACTTGCTAAAACTAAGCCAGATGTCAGTCCAAGCACCAGCCTGTAGCTGCCTCTTCTGCTTCCTTCTTTCCCTTTTTGAATACACATGCATGCTGGAGCTGTGGCTCCATTGGCAGAGCACCTGCCTAGTGTGTGTGAAGCCCGAGGGTGGGTCCCAGCACTACTTAAAAGGGGCATGGTGGTACAGTCCTGCAATTGAGGCACTCAGGGAGTAGAAGCTCAAGGATCACAAGTTCAAGGTCATCCTTGGCTACCTACAAGGTTGAAGGTCAGCCTGGATTATGTGAAACTGTTTAAACACACGCACACACACATACACACACACAGACATGTATGTCCCACTAGGCCTCAACACTACACAAAGAACTACAGGCAACTAAGGAATTCTAACATCAGGAAAAACAATCTTCCCCAGGGAAGAACACGCCAACTGGTTACCCAATACCAAATGATCACCCCTAAAAACATATATACAAGTAACATACATACTGAGCATATATATTTAGGAATATATCTACTACTAATATATAGTAAAAAAAAAAAAAAAAAGAGGCCATGAATTCGGAAGAGCTCAAGAAGGGGTATATGTGAGGAGATGAAAGAAAAGGGAGAAATGTTACATTATAAACTCAAGATATATGCATCCATACATATAAATATATATTTTTACACAAACACACACACACCTATGAAGAAAAGGGCCAGGGAGATGACTCAGTTGGTAAACATGCTGAGCTCAGCCTGAAGACCTGAGTTCAACCCTCAGGATTTACAGAGTAGAAAGAACTGACTTCTTTGGGTTGTCCATATGCCTCACACAGGTGTGACATGAGTGTGTCCACACACATACACACACACACACACACAACCTAATTAACAAATAAATGTAATGCAAATAATTAAGATATATGCAAACTTAGTCAAACTTAGCTCTGAGAACAAACACGTTCCTGTTTTCTTTTTTTCTTAATTCATTCATGTTATCAACATACACAATATATTTGTTGACATTTTGAACACTATTTAATTTTCATGTGGATGTGCGTGTGCTTGCATGAGTATACTACACATGTGCCGCAGTCTCTGCAGGTCAGTAGAGGGCATTGGATCCCCTGTAACTAGAATTACAGATGGTTGTGAGCCACCATGTGGATGCTGGGAACCAAACCCACATCTTGTACAAGAGCAGCCAGTGAGTGACCAATCACCTCTCTGGTACCCCTTGCTTTTGGGGGCAGTCTTGTGTAGCTCAGGCTAACTTCAAACTTGCTATGTAGTAGGGGACGCCCTTGAATTTCAGACCCTCCTCATCCACCTCCTCAGAGTTAGGATTACAGGCTTGTGCCACCACACCCACATGTTACTGATAGTCTTTGTAAAACATTTGCTGGGCTAGGGAGACTGCTCAGCAGTTAGGAGCACTTGCTACTCTTGCAGAGGACCTGAGCTCAATTCCCAGCATTCAGGGAATCTGAAACCTCTGGTTTACCAAGTACATACACACCCACTCACATACACATACTCATAATTTTAAAAGAGTAAGTTTTTAAAGACAGACAATGCTAATTTTTTTAAAAGATTGCAAAGATTGCACTTAGGTTTTCTGCACCCAGAGAGGCAAGCAGATAGACACACACACACACACACACACACACAGACAGACACAGACAGAAAACGAACTAGGCTGGAGTTGAACTCGTGACAATCCTCCTGCCTCTTCTATCCAAGTGTTAGTATTACAGACTTGTGCCACCACATGCAGGACTCTTAAATTATAAACCAATTAGGAGCTGGGCAGTGGTGGCACATGCTTTTAATCCCAGTAGCCAGAGACAGAGACAGGTGGATCTCTGTGAGTTAGAGGTCATCCTGGTCTACAGAGTGAGTTCAAGGACAGCCAGGGCTACACAGAGAAACCCTGTCTCAAAACAAACAAACAAGGAAAGAAGTGGTCCTCGAAATTTAACTGCAGTGGGTTGTGAATATTGCTAGTAGTGAAGACTTCAGATTCCTCACCTTAAAAATCTCTGAACCCTACTCCACTTTCTCCTTTAAGAAATAATTACTTGGAATGGGAGAGATGGCTCAGCACCGGCTGCTCTTTCAGAGGATCTGGGTTCAATTTGAAGCACCCACCCAACTCCCAGCTCAAAAGTATCTGTGACTCCAGTCCTAGGGGATCCGATACCCTCTTCTGGCCTCTGCAGGTATTGTACACACATGGTGCACAGATACATATGTGGGCAAAACACCCATATACATCAAAATAAACAAGCAGAAACAATTACTTGTGTAAGAAGAAATTAAGCTTGTCACATAGCAGTTGTAGTTTTTCCCAGACAGGAGCATCAGGGAATAGTCAAAACCAGTCCAGTTTTATTTGCACTCCAGGTTGGGTCAGTGGTCACTCAGACAGCTGCTGGAATTTAGCCTTTGTGTCTATCAGGATTACACTCGTGAGAGCGTATAGACTAATGGTATACATGAAGAATATAAAGCAGAAGATGATGATTATCACAGAAAGGATAGTTATAATTGTGATGGACATTAACTTCTCCTGTACCCCCATGAACACGCACAAGTATGGTCCGAGACACACAATTGTGTGGCACCAGATATCTTCCTTAATCAGGGATAGTTGATAGTACCATATGATGATCAGGAAGATCCCTTGAATGGCCATCTGACCCACATAGTAGGCAAGGAATGTAGACAACAGGAACTTCTCCTTAGACAAGTTCAAAATCATTTCCTCACTCTTTGCATCATGTTTATTATAGAGTGGGCATGGCTCTTTCTCTAAGGATTGCTGTGAATATTCTGAGCTTATAGTTAAATTCTGAAAGACTGAAAACTCCATCATAAAAAAGACAGAGTAGACGGTCAAGCCAACAGTGTTCCAAACTCCTATCATAGGCATGGAGAAATGCTGGTTGTAGCACTCGGCTACGCAGGCATCAGAGATGTTCCCATGGCACTGGAAGTCATTCTTCCTACTAAACCAGGGCACTTCCGAGATATACATAACCGAAAAGTAGAAGAAAGAGATAACAAGCCATGTCGTCTGCCCCTTGTAGAAATCTGTGGAATCTCTGCTCATCTGCAGTATCATAGACACTACACCCCTTGATTTCAATTTGTTATCCATCTTGGGACCTAGGAAGAGAAAATAATAGTAACAGGAGGGAGAAAAATGCACTGTCTATAGGGGCTTGGTTGTCTTAGGTGAGAGGAGATGCCTAAGCAAGTGTGTGTTAGGGAAGAAGGTGCCCAGTTCATGGTATTTGTTAGAGTTCTTTCACTCAGTAACTCCACTGCTTTGCTCCTGTCAGTTTCTCTTCTCTGCTGAATCCTTTCCCAAGCCCCTCCCCCAGGTTAATTCTTAACCCCCCTGCATAGCTCTTCATCCTGTTTCCTCTCGTCACAAATTCTCTGGGCTACTTACTCCTTTATAGTCTCGGGACCAAACTGTGCCAATCAAGTCGTGCCAACCAACTGTTGGTTCCAACTGTCGTAGAATTGCCATGGGTACCTGGATATCAGCCCTTAAAGGTGAATCTCCCCTTCTTCCATCTGGGAAATACTTGAGATGGTAGGCCAAATGGGTTGGTATCATCCAAAGCCATAAGCAGTTTCCACATGATTGATTAAGCCATGGCTAGACCAACACTTGGTTCCTTTCTATTGGAGAACAGCTTATCTGCTCTGCATCCCACTGCTTACTTGGAACTTTTATTGATCTGCAGTTGCCTTGAACACCAGTGTGATCTGGCTACAAGGAAAAGTAACAGACACTTCTCACCTTTGGTCACAGACAAGGTGGTGTGCCTTTCCCCCTCAAGCGTTCATTGAGACTTCTATGGTTCTGATCATTCATTTTTCTGTTTTGGGAGCTATAAGGACATTGTTGGGACAATTTATTGTCAACTTATTCAATCATTGACCCGCCCCTTCTACCCAATTGGCTGAGCTTTGTTGGGCCTGCTTTGCAATTCAAATCTGTCTCCTCCTCCTCCTCCTCTTCCTCCTCTTCCTCCTCCTCCTCCTCCTCTCCTTCTAAGACAGGATCTCACACTGTAGCTCAGGCTAGCCTGGAGCTCATTATGTAACCCAACTTGGCCTTGAACTCAGGACAGTTCTCCTGCCTTAGCTTCTCACAGGTGTGCATCATTGCATCTGGCTTTCCAGTTCTGTTCTCTCACCAACCCCAACTCTGCTTCCTTTAAAAGTGTTAGTCTAGCCAGGTGATGACGGCAAGTCTGTAATGCTAGCACTTGGGGGCGGCGGCGGGGAGGCGGGGGCAGGCCTGGTCTACGTATCAAGTTGTAGGTCAGCCAGACTATGACCCTGTCTAAAAAAAAAAAAGAGTTAAAAAAAGGAAAAAGAAAAGAAAAACCCACATGCCATCATAACACTTAATTGAATAAAAATGCAATAGTAAAAATTAAAACTAAAATAAAAGAATATTACAGTATCAGTCAATACCTTCCATTCTGGGTGAATGTGGGGTCTACAACCTGCTTTACTGCCTTCTGCTAACTCAGATGAGAAAAGTAGGCTTAGACAAGAATTGTATCAGGGAGCAAGGAAAGAGATACCATGATAAATGAAGACATCATGGGAACAGGAAGAGGCAGGGTGCCAGAGAAGCTCTCAGGAATCTGCAAAGATGACCCCACCTTGGACTACTGGCAATGGTCTAGAGGGTGCCTGGACTGATCTACTCTGGTGACCGGTCTAGTGACTACCCTAACTGTCATCATAGAGCCTTCATCCAGTGACTGATGGAAGTAGATGCAGAGATCCACAGCCAGATGCCAGGCTGAGCTCCGGGAATCCAACCAATGAGAGAGAAGAGGGATTCTGTGGGCAGGGGATGTCAAGATCATGATGGGAAAATGTTCAGAGATGACCACCCACACTAGTGGAAACCCATGAACTGTGGACTAATAGCTATGGAGCCCCCATAGGACTAGACTAGGCCCTCTGGCTGCCGGAGACAGTTGTTTAGCTCCAACTGTTTGGGGGGTCCCCAGGCAGAGGGATCGGGATTGTCCCTGGTGCATGGGCGGGCTTTTTGGAGCCCAGTGTGTGGGTGTGACACCTTGCACGGCCTTGGTGTGTGTGTGTGTGTGTGGGGAGCTTGGACCTGCCTCAGTTGCGTGTGCCAGGCTCTGCTGACTCCCCATGGGGGACTTTGATTTGGAAAATGTGGGAATGGGGGTGGGTTGGGGGGAAGGCTGGGGGCTGGGAAGAGGGAAGAGGGGGGATCTGTGGTTGGTATGTAAAGTGAATAGAAAATTTCTTAATAAAAAAATGGAAAAAAAAGAAATAGATCATAAAAAAACAAAAAACAAAAAAAGAATTGTATCAGGGATGAAGGTCAAAGGTCAAGCAAGTATCAAACAAACCCCTCATGGACAGAACAGGTCATACAAGGCGTGGCGCCATAATAATGGGTGATTTAAGGACCCACCCACTCTCATATTTAGGTAGGTCATCCAAAATAAAAATCAACAAAGAAATCTAAAACTGCACCACAGAGCAAGTGAATCTAGGAGCTAGTTGTAGAATATTCCATCCAAGATACACAGACTCTGCTTACTTTCCAGAAGCCCATGGAATATTCTCTGAAACGACCACATTCTCGACAACAAGTCAAGTCTTACTAAATAAAAAAGAACCAAAATAATCCTTTGTCAGATCTTAGTGCAATAAAAAGAAATCAGTAGCGCCAGGCGTGGTGACACACACCTTTAATCCCAGCACTTGGGAGGCAGAAGAAGGCAGAGCTCTGTGAGTTTGAGACCAGCCTGGTCTACAAAGTGAGTTCCAGGACAGCCAGGGCTGTTACACAGAGAAACCGTGTCTCAAAAACCAAAAAAAGAAAAGAAAGGAATGAGTAGCATGGAAAACTCCAGAAGCTGGGGAAAGGGTGAGATGATCCAGCAGATGCCACCAAGCCTGAAGACCCAATTTCAACCCTTGGGAGTTACAAGATGAAAGGATGGCATGCATACACACACAGACAGACAGACAGACAGACAGACAGACACACACACACACACACACACACACACAAATTAAAAAAAAAAAAACAAATAAAAATTTTTGTTTGACAGGTTTCACATAGAATGCCTTGATACTGACCGCCCTCACTTCCTGTCTACCCTCCTCACAAATCTCTCTCTAATGCTCACATCCGTTCATTGAATTTTGTGACCCTCCAGGATTAACCGCGGCTGTCTGTCTGACTGTGGGTTTGCAGCTTATCCTCTGGAGCCTCGTGGGCTCAGCAGAGGGTCATGAGTAAAGGTGGCACTTGCTCCTCTCACAGAATCTACTGATAACCATAGATAAGAAGTATAGAGCCCTTTGAGCCTCTCTCCCCTCCTTGGTCTCAAGTGGGCCGTGGGCCGGTAGTGACGCTTGAGGTCAGTTAACGCTTACAATAGAGGTGTTGAGTCTAGAGAAACGGTGTTTCATAGCCCTTTAGTACCTATATCTTCTAGTTCTTACATAGGTACAACCTCTTCTTCTGAAATATCCCCTAAGCCTTAAAAGGGGTGGTATAAGTGACTTGGGTAGGGTTGGACCACGTATTTCGACGTCTTGGCCAGCCATGAGTCTCTGCTTTTTTGTAGGGAGGGGCTTCTTTGGTTAAGGCTAAGAGTAGCTTTTGTCTATGGACATAAGCACAAGACATTTAGAAGGCAGGTTGCTGCTTCATCAGTTTAGTTAAATGTGCTCCCTGAATGGGCCGACCACCTCCACAGCCGGGGCTGTTTACCATGCTTACTGTTCCAGGCCCCTATGAAGCGGGTCTTGAATCCATTCAGAGGACTGGTTATGGCCTCAACAACCAGTCACTGTTGCACAGACGGCATGTCTTGCTTTCCAGATGGCTTTTTTAATAATAATTTTTATTTATTTTATTACTTATTTATTGGATTTTTGAGACAGGGTTTCTCTGTGTAGCCCTGGCTGTCCTGGAACTCACTCTATAGACCAGGCTGGCCTGGAACTCACAGAGATTCACCTGTCTCTGCCTTCCAAGTGCTGGGATTAAAGGCATGGGTCACCACTGCCTGGCAAAGATTTTTATTTTTATCAAAACAATTTGACAAAATTCCAGAGAGGAGTCAGAGTGACCAATTAGTACCCCAAAGTTACTGCCAAAGCTTCTGAAAGAGCCACAGAATGTTTTTAGTTCCATTGGGGGGCGGGGGGAATGATGAGACGTTTGCCATTATGAATACAAGGAAAACTGGAGCTCGGGGTTCTTAGTCTCGTTAATAAAAAAATTTGCCGGGCGGTGGTGGCACATGCCTTTAATCCCAGCACTCGGGAGGCGGAGGCAGGCAGATCTCTGTGAGTTTGAGGCCAGCCTGGTCTACAGAGCGAGATCCAGGAAAGGTGCAAAGCTACACAGAGAAACCCTGTCTGGAAAGAGTTGAAGCTAGGCTCTTCACATGAGAGAGAACATGCATCAGTTTTTCCTTTAAGGCCTGGTTAACTCGCTTAAAAAGAATTTTTCCCCCAATTCCATTTTCCTGCAAATTTCATTTTCCTTTATTGCTGAGTAATATTCCATTGTGTATATGTATCACATCTTCACTATCCATTCATCAGTTATTTAGTATCCAGGCTGCCTTTGTTTCCTAGTTATTATGAATAGGGCAGCAATGAACATGATTGTTTGGGCATCTCTGTCATAGGGTATAGGGTCTGACCTTGGGTGTATGCCCAGGAATGGTATGGCTGTGTCATATGGTGGTTCTGTTTAGTTATTGGCTTTGTTTGTCTGTTTTTTAGACAAACTCTCCCTGTGTCACCCAGGCTGGCCTCAGACTCACAGAGATATGCCTGCCTGAGGCCTCCTGGAGTGCTGGGATCCAAGGCATGTACTGCCATAATTTTTTGAGCAAATTCCAGACTGATTCCCCCTTTTTTTTAAGAACGCATTTTTTTTAAAAATAGATTTATTTATTGTATATACAGTGTTCTGCCTGGATATTTGCCTGCACACTGGAAGAGGGCACCAGACTGGTTATAGATGGTTGTGAGCCACTACATGGTTGCTGGGAATTGAACTCAGGTCCTCTGGAAGAGCAGTCAGTGCTCTTAACCTCTGAGCCATCTCTCCAGCCCTAGACTGATTTCCAAAGTGGCTACTAGTTTACACCTCTACCAACAGCACTTAAGCATTCCCATTTCCCCACATCTTGGCCAGCATTCGATGTCATTAGTATTCCTTTTCTTTTTAAGATTTATCTATTATGTATACAGTGTTCTGTCTGCATGTATACCTGCAGGCCAGAAGAGGGCACCAGATCTCATTACAGATGGTTGTGAGCCACCATGTGGTTGCTGGGAACTGAACTCAAGACCTCTGGAAGAGCAGTCAGTGCTCTTAACCCATGACCCAATCTCTCCAGCCCCAATGTCACTGGTATTTCTGCTGGTAGTCATTCTGACTGGGGTGAGATAGAATCTTTTTCTTTCTTTCTTCCTTTCTTTCTTTCTTTCTTTCTTTCTTTCTTTCTTTCTTTCTTTCTTTCTTTCTTTCTATGTTTAATGAAAAATACAGAACACTTCCTGAGTCTGCATGCTAGCCTCAAGTAGGGGCCATGCTTATCTTCTCTGTATTGTGCCAATTCAAGTCCATGTGCTTCTGAATCGAGCACTGAGATGAATCCTAAAGTGGTCTTAATCTTCATTTTCCTAATAGATAAGGCTGCTGAACACTTTTAAGTGTCTCCTGAGGAGGCAGAGGCAGGTGGATCTCTGTGACTTCAAGGCCAGCCTGAAGGGAGCAGGCAAAAGCACCTGGCCTGAGAACTGCCATTTTGACTTCAGACTCCATTTTCCCTGTAGGATGAAATAAAGTTCAGGTTCCCAGGCCCCAGAGGAGCTGAGAACTTCCAATGGCTGATCAACCTCCTTCCTAAACCATAGAAATAGTCCCCATCCATCTTTAGTTCTCTGAAACATTATGGCTGTCCCTAACAACAGAAAGAACAAATGGATCTGATTGATTGGTTGGACTGAAAGGCTTGCATTGTATGTTGGTTGATAATGATGGAACACACAAGGAAAGTCCCAAACCTTTGATTCCTGATTGGTGAAAATTGTCACTGTAACTTGGTGACAAATGGGTTTGTGATTTTTGTGCTTATAAACCCCACTTCTGCCTCTGCTCGGGGATGTTGGGAGGAAAAAGGCTCCCGAGTCCTTGTCCTGCAGCCCTGATGGATCAGTGACCCGCTTATGTGGTGATTTAATAAAATCTTTGGAACCCATAAGTGTTGTCTCTCTCCTTCCTCACGGTGCATAATGGGCTGGGTGTAAGGAGCCAAAGATATATATATATCCTGTCTCAAACAAAACGAAACAAAAAGGTCTCCTAGCCATGTGCATTTCTTCTTTGGAAAACGTTGTGCTTAGTTCTGTAGCCCATTTCTAACTGGGTTGTAAAGATTCCATCGGAGCTGCCTCTTCCCTCCACTGAACGTCTCCTTTGCTGTGCAGAAGGTTTTGAATTTCCTGGGATGCTGCTCTCAGCAGCTGGTCTTCTTTCCTGGGCTATTGGAATCCTAGGTAGAAAATTACTACTGGACTGGAGAGAGAGCTCAGCTGACTGCTTTTCCAGAGGACCAGGGTTCGATTCCCAGCACCCAGCTGGGAAATCAGCCAGGAGGCAAAGGAAGGCAGATCTCTGTGAGTTTCAGGCGAGCTCTGTTTACATAGTGAGTTCCAGGACAGCCAGGACTATGTAGAAAGACCCTGTCTCAAACAAACAAACAAACAAACAAACAACAAACAAATAGACAAACAAAAACATTCCTAACACACACACACACACACAGCTGTTCACAACCAAACTGCAGTTCTAGTTACAGTGGATCTAATGCCCTCTTCTGGCTTCTGGGGGTACTGCACAGACACACACAGGCAAAACACCTACAGACATTAAATACATAGATAAATAGACAAATAAATACATACATACATATATACATACATACATACATACATACATAACCTATACCTACATGTTGGAGCACACTCCCTACCTTTTTCCCTAGCAATTTCAGAGTATCCAATCAGGTCCAATCCACTTGGGTTTGAGTTACAAGGTGAGAGACAGGGATTTGGTTTCATTCTTCTATGTGCTGACATCCACATTTTCCAGCATCGGCTGCTGTAAATGCTGTCCTTTTCTCAATGTTCATTTTTTGGCAACTTTGTCAAAATCAGATAGCTGTAGTTTCATGGACTTATATCTGAGTATTCTCTTCCAATGATCTATATACCTGCTTTTCTGTTAGTACCATGCTGTTTATGTTACTATGGCTCTGTAGAATGATCTGAGATCAGATAGAATGATAGCTTCCATGGTGTTATTTTTGTTAGGAAGGCTTTGGTTATGCTTGGTTTTTTGTTTGTTTGTTTGTTTTCTGCTTTCACACAAACTAAAAGTTTTTTTCTCAGTTGGTTAGTGGTGCACACCTTTAATCCCGGCACTTGGAAGGCAGAGGCGGGTGGATATCTGTGAATTCACGGCCAGCCTGGTCTACAGAATGAGTTCCAGGATAGCCTGGGTTGTTTTACACACACACACACACACACACCAAAAAACCAAAACCCAAACCCAAAAATAACCCTGCCTCAAAAAAACAACAACAACAAAAAGTGTTTTCTCTGCCTGTGAAGAATGGCCCTGGATTTTTTTCTGGGCAGGGGATGTGGCATGTCCTAGTCAGGGTTATCATTGCTGTGATGAATACCATGATCAAAGCCACTGGGGAAGAAAGGGTTTCTTTGCTTACACTTCCACAGCACTGTTCATCACGGGAGGAAGTCAGGACAGGAACTGAAACAGGGCAGGAACTGGAGGCAGGAGCTGATGCAGAGGTCATGAAGGGGAGCTGCTTCCTGGCTTGATTCCCCTGGTTTGCTCAGTCTGTTTTCTTATAGAACCCAGGACCAGCCCAGGGATGGCACCACCCACACTGGGCTGGGCCCTCCCCATCAATCACTAATTAAGGAAATGCGGGACTGGAGAAATGGCTCAGAGGTTAAGAGCACTGGTTGCTCTCCCAGAGGTCCCGAGTTCAAATCCCAGCAACCACATGGTGGCTCACAACCATCTATGATGAGACCTGGTGCCTTCTTCTGGCCTGCAGGGACACATGTAGGCAGAGCACTGTGTACAAAATAAATAAATAAAATCTTTAAAAAAAAAAAAAAAGAAAATGCCCTACAGACTTGCTTACAGCCCCATTTTATGGAGGCATTTTCTTTTTTTTATTTATTCTTATTTTATGTACATTGGTGTTTTGCCTGCATACACGTCTGTGTGAGGGTGTCAGATCTTGGAGTTACAGACAGTTGTTACCTGCCATGTGGGTGCTGGGAATTGAATCCTAGGCCTCTGGAAGAGCAACCAGTGCTCTTAATTGCTGAGCCAGCCCCCTGGAAGTATTTTCTTTTCTTTTCTCTCTCTCTTTCTCTCTTTCTCTCTTTCTTTCTTTTTTTTTTTTTTTTCTGAGACAGGATTTCTCCATGTAGTTTTGGTGCCTTTACTGTATCTAGCTCTGTAGACCAGGCTGGCTTTGAACTCACAGAGATCCGCCTGGCTCTGCCTCCCGAGTGCTGGGATTAAAGGCGTGCGCCACCACCACCTGGTGGAAGTATTTTCTTGATTGAGGTTCCCTCCTCTCAGATGACTTTAGCTTATGTCAAGTTCACATAAAATTACCCAGCACAGAGGATTTCAAAACAGGGTCTCACTATATAGCTCTGGCTGTCCTAGAACTCACTCTGTAGACCAGGCTGGCCTCCAACTAACAGAGATCCGCCTGCCTTTGTCTCCCGAGTACTGGGATTAAAGGCGTGTGTCACTTCACCCAGTGGCCCTGGAATTTTTACTGGGACTGTGTTAAATCTGTAGATTACTTCTGGGTAAAATGGCCACTTTCACAATATTAATTCGTCCAGTCCATGAGCATGGGAGGTCTTCCCATTTCTGGTGTCTTCCTCAGTGTGTCAACTTGACACACTGAGAAGAGGGAGCCTCAGTTCTCAGTTGAGGAAATGCCTCCATCAGATAGGTCTGTGGGGCATTTTCCTGGTTTGTACTCGATATGGAAGCGTTCAGCCCACTGTGGGCAGTGAGTGACATCCCTGGCCAGATGGGCCTGGGCTGTATAAGAAAGGAAGTTGCTGAGCAAGTCAGGAGAGTGAAGTCAGAACAGCATTCCTCTATGGTCTCTGCTTCAGTTCTTGCCTCCAAGTTTAAAGAGGAGAGATATCCTTTGGTAGTCTTGAGACTGATTTCAGACCCCCACTCTATCCCACCTCGTCCTGCCCTGAGACTGCCTGCCTGAGAAGGGTGATCAAGCTTCACGTCTCTTAAATCTCCTCTCCCTCTCTAAAATCTAACAGTCTGCAATGACCTGGCATCCAGGAGGAAGGGATTTACTTTCCTGACACAGAATTAAACTGCTGAACTGTTGACGTCTGCTTTTGTAAGCCAGCTCGCCTCTTCCTCTTTCTGGAGAAGAAAACAAAACAAAACAAAACAAAAAAACCCCAAAAAACCAACATAGGTCTGTTCTTCTCCCTTTAGTGACCAACACTAAGAGCTGCTTAAACAGCAAATTCTGTTTTCTAAAATAAAACTGTTCTAAGGAAACAAAACCTGTGATCTCTGCTTCAGTTAAGATTGCCTCGGGACAGGGTGGTGCTGGTGCATGCTTTTAATCCCAGCACTGGAGAGGCAGAGGCAGGCCGATCTCTGAGTTTGAGGCCATCCTAATCTATAGAGTGAGTTCCAGGACAGCCAGGGCTACACAGAGAAGCCCTGTCTCCGAAAACTAAAAACCAAAGGAAAAAAAGACTACTTATACATTGAGTTTTGTTTTGGAGACAGTAAAGATGTTTTTGTAAATTTTTTGGTTTGGTTTTTTCCCTCTTTGGTTTTTGTTTTTTTAAGACAGGATTTCTCTGTGTGCCCTGGCTATCCTGGGACTTGATCTGTAGACCAGGCGGGCCTCAAACTCACAGAGGGCTGAGATTAAAGGCCTGTGCCACCACCTGGCCAGGAGCTAAACCATACTTGTGGGGGTTAGAGAGATGTCTCAGCGGTTAAGAGAACTGGCTGCTCTTCCAGAGGACCAGAGTTAGATGCCTAGCACTCATATGACTCATACTCTTCTATAACTGCAGGCCAAGGGTATCTGATGCCTTCTTCAGCCTTGAGGGCACTAGGTATGCACTCGGTGCACAGACATACATGCAGACAAAACACACACATTAAATAAATAAAATTAAAAACAACAACAACAACAACATGCTTTCAGGGCCAGAGAGATGGCTCAGGGGTTAAGAGCACTGGCTGCTCTTCCAGAGGACCCAGGTTCAATTCCCAGCACCCCTGTGGCAGCTCACAACTGTCTGTAACTCCAGTTCTAGGGGATCTGACACCCTCAGGTGAATGTGCAGGCAAAACACCAATACACATAAAATACAAATAAATAAATAAAGTATTTTTAAAAACCTTTGTTTTGGAGGAAGTGAGAATTTTAAGCATGTAAGTGAAATATGTTTTTTTCATTGTGTTGATTCAAATGATTCCAAACATAAGAGAATGAAGAGATGGATTCTATGCTGTTTGCACAAAAAAAAACCTGGCCAGTTGTGTGGGTTCACAAAGAAAAGGACAAAGCCTGACTGATTTGATGTGCGCGACATCGATAACTGGAAAGACTGGGAAGATGATTCAGATGAAGACTTGGCTAATGTGACTGTGTATGCCCAGATCATGACCCCAAAGAGACCACCGAAGACTGTGGATGTCCAGAATGCAACAGCAAGGTTTATTCTATAGATACAAGCCTAGGCAGGAAACTCATTCCTACACCCAATAGAGTGAGACAGGGAGGAGTTGTTCTTTTTTTGTGAGGCTAGCTATTCAAAGGTAAAAACCACAAGCCCTTCAGGGTGGTTGGGGGCGTTGGGGGTTTGGCACGGGTGCAACTCGGATTGGTTTATTTTTATTTTTGATTGGGTGAGGTTATTTAACCTTTGAATTTACTGGTTGGGGTTTACAATTATCATTTTGGGGGCTGTCAGGGACAAGTCCCAGGCTCTATCCTTGAGCTGCCATGGAGGCAAGCTGGCCTAGCATGTTCACATTGACCCATGCACACAGCTCTAAGTTGGTGAGGGGTCCCAGACAGTAAACAACTGGCTGAACCTTGAGCAGTCAGAGTACATGCAGAAAGGGAACTACTCAAGGACTATGTCTTTTGTTCACAGCCCTCCCAGAGACTGCTTGCTCAAGTCTCAGGAAACTGAAACTGAGGTCTGATCTCTGAGAGAAGACTGAGCAGCCTGTTATGGCGTCTGCCTGGTCCTTTCAACTGTTTCTCCCAGATGTCGGACGGACACATGGTGGTGTGTAGATGAAGATTTGCCAGTAGGCAGAGCAGATGATTCACAAAACAGCGATGGTTAAAAAAAAAAAAAAAAA
>CABHPH010162841.1:32440-51420 GCA_902168325.1 Peromyscus nudipes | reverse complement strand
ACACACACACACACACACACACACACACACACACACACACACGCCTACTGATTTTCTGAGATTAAAAACTATCCCCTTGCCCTTTCTCCCCTCCAGTTGTTAGGCACTTGGAGCTTAGAAAATTAACAGTTTTCATGCAACTGGTCGCTGGTATAGTCTTCATCACAACCCAATTAAAAATACTGTAATAAGAATCCATAAAGGGACTCTAGGGTTGCTACTTCCTAATTAATGATCTGATGTGGGATTTCATTTGATTTTTCTGCTGTTCCCTCCATTCTTTCTCTGATTTCACTTTGTCATTTTCCAATGACTTCTCAGACTCCACCCTCCCAAGGTTTACCTAATCCTTCCGTAAGTGAGCTTTGTTGACTGGTTATGCCCTTGTCCGGTTCCCATTTCCTTTTACCTGAAGAATCTTGAGTTTGTACAGGTATTCATCTCTCACTACCAAAGATCAATGCTTCTGTGAAATTAATCCAGTATTAGTTCTAGAAAAAGGAAACCCAGTTCTTCTCCCAAGTCAGTGGTTGTTTCAGAAAACGTCGGGTAAGTCAGTCTATGCCAATGGAACACAAGGGAAACACTGGATACTGGGGTGGGATCATCTTCATTCTTCCGTAAGAGCTTTCCATATCAAACTGTCTCTTGGCTACATGGGAATGAGGAGCATATAGGCCCCATTTCTACTTCCAGTCAGTCAGTCATTCTCTCATGAGAGGGGTAAGAGGCACAAGACAGATGGAAACTGTGGAGGGCGGGGTAGATGGAGACAAAGAAGACTGTTTCCTTGATGAGATCACTGAGCTCCCGGGTCAGCTATTGGAGGCTACTTCATCTCTGGAATTCTGGATATGTGAGCAATATGTAACAATCACTCATTGTTCAAAGCTAGGTGAGCCAGTTTTTCCATTACTTGCATTTGAAAACATTTTAAGTGATACAACTAATTGTTCTCGGTTTCTTGACATCAAGTTTGGCCATCAATTTCCAGTCTTCTTTAGGGACATTCCAGTCCTCTTAACCTTTTTATGTCCTTATCTCGCAGTCTAAGGCATTCATTTCGTCTCAAAGTAAGCGCCTTGTGAGGGTAATTATCCATGTATTTATGTTTTCATAAGATGGTTTTGTTGCTCTTGTCCTTGTTATTTGTTTGTTCTCTAACCAATTTCAACTCTATCTTTCATCAGTCCTCATATCTTTTATGAACACCATTCCATACCTCTCATACCTCCAGTTTTATGCTGATCATCCATAGGGATTTTTCAGATTCTTCTAATTTCATACATTTACAGCTAAGCTCATTAGTTTCCTCCACCCCCCAACTCATATTTAATTGCATGATTAGATTGAACACTAAATGAAAATCCTATGTGTTCCTTCTAGCCCTCAATCTTTACTCAGTTAATCTGCGTCATTATGGATTCTGCCTAAATAAATTCAAAGTATACACTCCTTTTGTCCTAATCACAGTATACATAATTCTTGTTTTGTTTTTAGAGACAGGGTTTCTCTGTGTAGTTTTGGTGCCTGTCCTGGATCTCGCTCTGTAGACCAGGCTGGCCTTGAACTCTAGAGATCCGCCTGGCTCTGCCTCCTGAGTGCTGGGATTAAAGACGTGTGCCACCACCGCCCAGCCAGTATACATAAATTCTTACTAATTAGTCACAGAAACCACTTTCGAAGCCTACACTATCACAAAGACCTTTGACTAGTCCCTTTTCCCTATGTGCATGCCGTGTGATGGCTGCTCTGCAGTCACATCCCTAGCAAGCACAAACCACTTCCTGTTTGTTCTCTTGGTCTCTGTACCTCATCTCCCACAGACAATCTTAGGAATTTCTTTCCTCAAACTCGTCCACAAACTATGTCTCTGTCCTTCCTAGATCTCTTTCCTCCCCAGTCTTAAAGGACTATTCTGTGGTTCCAAATCAAGTATCTAACAAAGAGTTTCTACTTCAAGGCTAAGTGGTATGAAAGAGTAACATATGATTTTTAAAATTTTTAAATTTTATATGCAGGGATATTTTGCCTGCATATGTATTGATGCACCACATGCTGCCTAGTGTTCTTGGAGGCCAAAGAGGACGTCAGATCCCTAGAACTAGAGTTATAAATGGTTGTGAGCTGCTGAGAATTGAATCTGGGTCTTCTGGAAGAAAAGCCATTCCCCTTAATTTCCAGCCATCTCTCCATTTGTATTAGAGCCCCTGAGTTGTGAAATTGTTTTGGCATATGATTTAGGAAAGACATAGTCTTAGTCATGGCAAATATATGTATTATCACACTGAACTATAACTGGCATGCATTTTTGAGCTAGAATATTCTCATATTATTTTTATGTTCTACCTTCCTAGACTTGTATTAGAGCTACTGAGTTAATTTTAAACAACATCGATAAATATTTGTTTAATAAATGTTTGTTTAATTGTCACTGTTGGGTACAGAAAGCTTTCTTAATCTCAGAGTTAATTAATTCAGGTTTGCTGAGACAAGGTCTCATTCTGGATGCCAGGCTTGCCTGGAACTCATCATAACCCTTCTGACTCAGCATCAGAAGTGAAACTATGCTTGATTTAAGTTCATAATTTAAATGCTATATTTAAAATAAATGAATATAGTAGTGTGCAGATCTCCATGGTTCTATTTAAGACACTATTCTGTAACCATAACATGTTAAAATTCAGAGATTTCTTCAAATATTTTTATGCCACAAAATTTTTCTCCTGCAGGAATAAGAATTGATTGTATTTCCACTGTGTTATAGACAATATCATGACTTTATTCATTTATTAGATAAATGAGTATGTAGGTCTTTAGACTTTTTTGTCAACAAGATTGACAAATTTTCTGTGCCTTATGAGGCTTGTGTTTTAGTGTGGGGTGTGGGGAGAAAAATGCATTTACTTCTACTTGCTACTGGCTTTGAATATTTCGCTTATTCATATATATGAATGTTGGTGATGCTATTCAAATCTGAGTGTTATTGATGAAATTGTTCCATGGGAGACATGGCTTTCTAGTGTGCATACAGCTTCAGCAAGGCATAATTAATAGAATTTAGACAAATGGAGGAGAGGGGAGCAGGTATGCAGATGAGAGGTTAGTAAAATCCACAACACAAGCCGGAGTAAAGGTAGTTCTTTGAAGAGAAATGGGAATAATCGGCTAACTTGAATTTCAAATGCATATTTGAGAATACAAAAAGAATGATTGCTAGTTATAGCTTCAACAAATGCTTATAAAGCATTTTGATTGACACATATTTATGTAGTACAATGTGATTTAGCAATTTGCACATTCATTGAGTAATGATCAACTGGGTGAAGTTGGCATTACTTATAGTAGAGTTGAAAGGCTGATGTCATGGAAGTCCAAAGTATAATAGTGGAGAGTGGAAATGTAAGAGAGTAGTTGGGGGGCGGAGGGGGCACAGCAATCAACAGGTGCAATGCTACTGTTTGATAAAAAGAGTAAGTTGTGGAGTTCCAGGACCCAGCAGGGTAAATATAATTAAGGATGACACATTACGTAGCTACCGGTTTTGAAAGCCAGGCCATGGAATGTGATAGGGGAGAAACGTAATGAATGCAAGTCTTTGTGAGAGACTAATCTAGATAATCTGTGTTAGTGCTGCTTTGAAAATGCAGACAATATTGACATAAGATGGAGGAAGCTGGTGCAACTACCCAAGCAGGAAGTGAAATGATTTTTAACTAATGTGATGACAGAGTTAAAAATATGTGGTGGGCATTAGCTATATTTTGACTAGAGGACCACAACTCAGTCTTTAAATCACTCATAACTTATTTATATTCACTGAGCACATCACTATGAGTTATATGAACTTATTGGGCACACAAAGCTTATTACGTACCTATTAAGTAACTGATAACCTTATTTGTCACTAGATTCAAGGGTAAAGAGCCACGCTCTCCATGTTTACTGTGGCCATGGACCTGAAAGAAAGTATTTAGAATAGCACAGAGCCAGGGCAGTGAGTGGTCACTGTAGAAGATAAAGAAGCAAATGTTTTGGGGGTTTTAGGGTAAGTCAACATAGGTATACTAGTAATGGAGAGCTCAAACAGTTCTGAGGTTTTGTTTGTTTTTGTTTATTTTGGTGTGTGTGTGTGTGTGTGTGTGTGTGTGTGTGTGTGTGCCAGAGACATTTTAAGAGATGGAAATATAGGTATCTTCAAAGGCAAGGGTTGTGTAAAAGCATAATTCATAAGGTTCCTTTAAGTCTAAGTATTTCTGCATCACAGAATTTGGGCACTCATTTTAGTGGCAGAAATCAGTGAGTTCAGCTCAGTATGAGTTGATACACATGTACATGTATCAACTTGGACTCTTCACTGCCTGTGTTAAATACACCTCGGTAAGACTTATTTTAAATAATTTTAAGTGGAGCAAATGAGACCTGAATGCAGCCAAGCACAATGATCAAAATGGCATATCAGGAAAATCCATGATGAGCATATGTAGGATGAACATGGGCAAACTGGAATCAAGAGGCAAGAAAGGAGCTTGTTGGGGTACTGTGGAAGATAAGGTCAAGTCTACAAGAAAGCAGAGACAGAGGACTGGGAGCTATGTAGGAAGCTGTTTGGACAGACATTACAGACTTGATTGTCGGAGAGGAAGAATTAAACAAAAGAAGAGAAAAGAAGAGAGCTTTTTCAGTGAATGAAGAATGATTTGGTCTGGGGGTGTTCTTGGAAGGAAGACTCAGTGAGTAGTTGGGGGACTTGGGGAAGGACATGAATGATGTCAGTTCTGTTCACTGCCTCGTGCTCTTTGACCTCTTGGGTGTGCTTGCTTTCTGCTTCTAATTAGATCTTCAGATCCTTGACAATGCACACTTGCATTCTCGAGCACATAGTTACCAGATACCTTTACATGTCAGACCCTATGCTGGGTGCTGAGTAACAATGGGAATTAATCTATCCTTGATGTTTTACTTAGAGGAAGTGTAGAGGTAATTGCATTTTCCTCTAAGAGACATTAAGAGCCCAATCAATTAAACAGCTGGAAATAATATAAATATCCACCAACTTATGGATGTATAGACAAATTGTGGTACTGTTACCTGATATAACAGCAACTACAAAATAATGACCCATGGCACACGACTATAACATAGAGGAGTCTGAGTAATTATGAAAAGAGATGTGTGGTTAGGGAAATAAGAATGAACTACCAAAAGGCAGAGGCAAACTTTTGAAGCTGATGAGTAAGCTGATTGTTTTGATGACTGCACTGATATAGTCCTGTTAGGTTCTTTAAATACATGTTTACTGAACCTCAATAAAGTTGTGTTTAAAATTAAACATTAAACTTACCTTTTGTAAGGAGTAATGTATTAAATTTAATTATCTCCTTTAGTGTGTTTGTAGTGATACTATAAATCTATATTATGTATGCAAAAATTTATTTTGAAAACTAAACACTATAAATTTTAAAATATCAATTAAAATATCAACATTATAATTGACTGACACTATTCTAAGATCCGTGGATTGCAACTTTGAAAAAGGATAAGGCATTGGATCAAATCTATCAAGCTTTCAAACCACTCAAAACTAAGTGGAGGTCAGTGTGAGCTGGAGTGTGGTAAAGGAGGTAATTCTCACACATGTGTTGAGAATGTAAAATAGTGCAGCCCATTTGGAAGGCAATGATGCGGTACCCAGTAAAGTTGAAAATGTGTTTATATTACTAATGATTACAATACCAGTCTTCAATTTTCCGCGAGTACATTTCAGAATATTGGCACCCATTTATGTATCTGGCATAAATGCTGAGGTTTCAGACTGTAATAGCTTGCTTCACCATCCTGGGTTTCTGCCCATTTTTTCCCCACACTCTTCAAGTCTTCTAGTCACTTTACGTAGCCACTCATGAAGCCCCTTCGTCTTAGCATCCCCGTTGTCTTCCTGATTCCTTCTCTACCCACCTACTCCCATAAAAAGCTAAGATTTGTTCTTTTGCTGACCCGAGTTGCCTCCAGGGTCAGGAGCAGTCTGATAGTGGGCATGGAGAGATGGCAAAGCTGAGCCACACTATCAGGAACTCTACTACAGCATAATCACTGTGGAAGAATCGAAGGCCAAGGGCCAGGCAAATCAGATAGGGAATGGGGAATTCCAAGGCCTTCTGGAGAGAGGGACCAAAAGACCAGAGGAACAGAACACTCACCCATCTTAGAGGAATATTTTATAAGTGTATAATTTCTATTTATCATTGCCTCATTGAAATGTTTGAAATATTTAGTTCACAAAATGCTTTTTATTAAACACACATGTTCTGATACTTAAAATGCTTACTAAAACTTGTGTTGCACCATAAATGCTGAATAGATTTCATGTACTAAATCCTTATATTTTTTCCTTCTGTTTAAACAGAAAAAAATCAGTCTATTAACACTGTTTATTTGTAAAAGTAGAGATTTAGAAAAATTAAATATTCTCCTAGAAAAGAATTCGTAAACACAATGGAATGTTATATGGTGGCTATAAAAATTGGGCAGGTTTACACAACTTCATACAAATAAAAGTAAAGTATGTAATGTTAGATAAAACAGCAGAATTACACATACCATTTTATAGATCTGTGGATTTGAAAATCACAAGAAGTGCATTTGATAAGAATACAACATAACATATATTGATTCTAAGTTAATAAATATATACTAAAATATGTTAACAATAATAAATTAAGTTAATGATAAAATAAATTAATTTATGTTAACTTCTAAGTTCAAGACAATATTTTTCCAAAAAAGAAGGGCATGGATATTTCAGGAAAGAAGGGCGTGTATATCTCAGGATACATATGTGTTCTCACAGACTCTCTCTTAGTTACAGTTAAGGTCTATAAGGAACACAGAAAACATGACGTGTAGGTAGAAAATGGATATGCAGACATACTTTTCTGTTTGAGATGTCATAAATCAAAAGAAGTGGGTATAGCTTAAAAACACAGATATTACCCCTTTCAAAGCAAAAGGCATTATTACTAAAATGACTTGATATTTTCATGCAAAAATGAAGGTAAGAAAGTGTTAGCCCTGCAGACACACAGTGGCGTGAAACTTCACTGTAGTGTGAAATAAGGAGCTGCTCATTTGTCACGGAGGTAACACAGGCTGGCTATGTTTCTCATCCTAATTTAATTCCTCATCTGTGAGGCTATGAACACTAGGAGATCATATGGCTGTTCATAGCTTTATCCTGCTTAAGCTATCATGGACACAGTTCAGCTCTTAGCTGTCCCTCCAGGCCACACATCTTTTAAAGCTGATCTGTTCTCATTCACAGTCAGCTCTTAGAAAAAGAATCAATAAACATGGCTGCATCCCATCCCCATAATACGATTCCCACATTTCAGAAAAGTCTGGACTCTGCAATGCCTTTACTCTCAATGTCACTTGGAAGCCAGGAAGGGTCACCCAAAAACGAGGATACTAAAATGATGAATAGCATGTCTGCTTTTGAGAATCCATTGAAATAAAACATACTGTAACCCAATTTTAGGCAAATGGAACAAATTCAAAACATTGTGGCTTGCCACAAGCTCCATGTATTAAACCTTATCCTGAATGTGATATTACTTGATTTATTTAGATTCTCTGGCATGTTTGGATTAACATGCTGGCCATCTCATCACCTCTTCCTGACTTCTATGTAATCTTTGGATAGAAGAGCTAAGCTAGTTTGAATGATATTTCTACTGGATAAATGACTCCAGGTGCAATTATAATAAGCGTGTGGAGGGAACATCAATAACCCTTCTATATGACACTACTGCTTAGCACATCCTCAGGCAGGCAGGGAGCAAAGGCAGAAGTGTTACTTTGACCTATTGGTCTGTTCTTATATGATGTCATGTTTTTGCTTGTCTTCTCTGGAAAGATGCCCAGTCTACGGACAAATCAAACAGAAGAATGAAGTGTCTGCCCATCTTCTTCATTCAAGAAACCTGATGTGGAGGGCAAGCTGTAGTAATGATAGTAAGAAATGTGAGCCAGATAAAGCTGTTAAATTGTGGCTAGTTCTGTGGACTAAATTCAGCAGGACTCACTCTTCTCGGACTAAACTGACTGTCAGAAGAAAGAGAGTTGTCATAGTCCCTGAGGCTCCTTCCAGAACTAACATGAACTCTAATAGGTGGTGTGTCATTCCAATGCAGTCAAACTCTAGAGAAACCTTTTTAGCTTACAGTAATCTTCAAGAATACCACTAGTTTGGAATAATTGATTGGCATGGACACAGGGAGTTTACATAAATACTCAAGTTACTTAAGGTCGTCAACATCATCTCTTCTTTTAAAACTGTTGAAGTAGCCGGGCGTTGGTGGCGCATGCCTTTAATCCCAGCACTCGGGAGGCAGAGGCAGGCGGATCTCTGTGAGTTCGAGGCCAGCCTGGGCTACCAAGTGAGCTCCAGGAAAGGCGCAAATCTACACAGAGAAACCCTGTCTCGAAAAACCAAAAAAAAAAACAAAAAAAACAAAAACTGTTGAAGTAAAAAGAAAATTTAAGAATCTACTGTCAGAGTCTAGTCTTGGGCTGGAGAGATGGCTGTTAAGTAGTGGAGAGTGCCTGCTGCCCTTTGGGAGGACCAGTCCAGTTCTTAGCATCCATGTCAGGTGACTCACAGCTACCTGTAATTTCAGCTCTAAGGGATCTTGACACCCTCTTCTTGCCTTCACAGGCACTTGTTTGCATTTGTGCATGTGTGCATGTACACACACACACACACACACACACACAATATTAAAAATGAAATACATTCTTTTAAAGTCCACCTGGGTATGCAGAAAGAACATTATTCCTGGAGGATCTGATGCTCTTTCTCAGCTACACACTTTCCTAAATGAATGCACAACTTGGGCTCCTCTGCCTGTCAAGTGTCTTCTGTATATAAAACTAAGAAAATTGTTCCTGTGCTGCCTAACAAGGAGGATGGAATGAAGATAGATGTGTATTTAGGAAGACAAAATACTGTTACTTGTTACTTATAATATTTGTAACAAGAGTAAAAGCAATAATTTGATTTGGAAAAAGGTTTTTCAGAGAGCAGTCTATCTCTACAGCTTTCTGTCTTCACTGGGCTGCTTTTTCATGTGCTATTGATCAACTCTTCCTGCTATAATGGTGAATAAGTGTTTACTCTCTTCACACAGAGATGAGTGGATGAGAACACATCTTAAATTATGGGAGAATTTTGTCTATTAAATTATTGAGTTTTTTTTTTCCTTGAAAGGTTCTTACTATATAGCCCCTGCTGACTTAACTTGTAATGTAGAACAGGTTGGCTTTGGACTCACAGAGATCCACCTGCTCCTGTCTTCCAGGTGCTGGTATTAAAGGTGTGTATCACCATGCCTGGCAAGTGGAAGCTTTGATTTTTTTTTCTTTATGATGATGTTCTAAACACAAGAATTATAGCCTTGTTTAGTGATTTATAATGTAGAGTTTTTTGCCCCATACATCCCCACAGCTTCTCCAATGCAATAAGTCACCTCAAAAACACAACCCTCGCCGGGCGGTGGTGGCGCACGCCTTTAATCCCAGCACTCCAGAGGCAGAGGCAGGCGGATCTCTGTGAGTTCGAGGCCAGCCTGGGCTACCAAGTGAGTGCCAGGAAAGGCGCAAAGCTACACAGAGAAACCCTGTCTCGAAAAACCAAAAAAAAAAAAAAAACACAACCCTCATAGTTTACACTGATGCTATTTTTTATCTTTGCACTTACAAAAGGCAACAGAATGTGTTCCTAAGCCCAAAAGCGATAAAAAAAATCTTCTGAGTTTTCAGTGCAGGGCATCCTTCATTCATTAGTGCCCTCTCTTTGCTAGGTTTAGTACCAGAGATATAAGATGAAGAACTCTGTGTGCATGTCCTATATGACATTGAAACTACTTATGTCACCATGAGTGCCTAGACTGCTGGACTACACTTCTTTCCTTTCCAAATGACAGACATACATTTGGTTTAGACAGTCTATCATGGTTTAGCTCGATTCTTCTTTTACCCCAAAGAGGAGTACATGAAGAAGTGACAGTCTTTATAGTTTATATGCATATTGTCTTATATTTTATAATTATTTTCTTGAAAGAGGAAAGCACCCCATTCACTTCTGTATGTTTATCTAAAACCTACTCTATCAGAGGCACAGTGAGGAGTACCAAGTCTCATAAGCCAAAATCCATTTCTAACAAGAGAGTTCACAGTTTGACTAGGAAGATCAATCAAATAATCAGAAATGAAAGATGATACCATGCCCCATATTATAGAGGCCCAGTAAACATGAGCAGACAAGATGTGTCCTGGGGGCACTAAGAGATAGAACCATCAATGTCATGTGAAGGAGAAGGATGCACGGCAAAGGAGAGTCTTAAGTAAAATTACAGATCCATTGCAGTGGAAGATTATCAGCATGGAAAGTAAGTTTCCTTTTCAAAATAGAACATTTTGGGGCCAAATGCCTCACTGTCACCGAAAGCAAACCTGGATTACACACAGGTGAAACAGCACCAATGGATGTTACCCCTCCTCCCAGTTATTGTGAGTCTGTAGAGGCTGGGATTTCCAGAACCACACTCAAAATCTCAGAATTTAAGGAACTGATGAAAGAAACATTCAAACACTTGTGACTAATTCTACCCTTTTAAAAGGGAAAAGAGTATCCTCTGTATGGATATAAGCAGACAATAACAGTGAACGGCCCAGAGACAAGAAAGTCAAGCCACTGACATATCACTCTATTAACAATGGACAAAATGACTAGGAAGCCATGTCAGCAAATCCTCATTTCTTCAGAAATTATTGCTCTCAGATGAACCATTTTAGCCAGTTTTAAGTATATTTCAAATATAGATTTATATTATTCTAACCAGTGAATGGCAAAAGCATGAACTTTAAAACTTTCTACCACTGGGATCCATCCACAGATCATAATTTATCTCTCTTTCCTGGTCTGTGTGTGCGGTGTGTGAATGTGTACATGCTATGTGTGTTTACTGAAGGTGTGCATGTGTGGGTGTGTATGTGTAGGTGAGGTTGACCTTGACTTTGGGCACCTAGCTCTTCCTCTCCATCTTGTTTTATGAGGTAGGTTCTCTCTGTGAACCTGGAGCTCGTCAGTTCATGAGGAACAGCCGCCCAGCAGGCCTCGCTGCTCTTGCTTTTCCTACTCTTCCCAAAGATGAGGCTCCAAGCAAGTGCTGCCACAGTGACAAACTTTTAATTGTGTGCTGGGGACTTGAACTCAGGTCCTCATGCTCGTCCTGAAAGCACTTAATATACTGAGCCATCTGCTTGGTCCTCTATAATTTATCCTTTAATTCCTCACTATATCTATTTTGTTCCCTTGTTTACACAGCTATGCTCAGTTTCTGTAGCACTATTTCCTTGGTTGATCTGCCCCAAACAGAAAGTGTTCATGTTGAAAAAACTTCACGTTTATGTTTTAGATTTTCTTTCTTTCTCTCTCTCTCTTTTTTTTTTTTTTTTTTTTTTTTTTGGTTTTTCGAGACAGGGTTTCTCTGTGTAGCTTTGCGCCTTTCCTGGCACTCACTTGGTAGCCCAGGCTGGCCTCGAACTCACAGAGATCCGCCTGCCTCTGCCTCCGGAGTGCTGGGATTAAAGGCGTGCGCCACCACCGCCCGGCATGTTTTAGATTTCTTATAATTTTCAGTCAGCATATTTAAAATATATTAGAATATATGTACACTAATATTTTATATATATATATATATATATCATAGCATGTTGGTAAACATCCCAGTAAAGGTGAAATCAAGATTAAAAACTACAAAAGGGGAACCTGGCAGAAAATGTTTCCTCTCCTGATCCTTTTTGCCATTGTAACATATGTTCAATGTTATAGGAAAAAAATACCACAGTATAATGCCAAAAATAACTTCCATTAAGCATGCATAGTTTTGAGCAATTAGAGTATGTGTGGTACTGTGGTGGGCATTGTGGGGACAAGAGATTTGTGTGACGTCTAACAGTCTAAGCATGTGCATAACAAAGCTGAAGGATCAGCCACAGCTGTCGCATTCCCCTGGTTTAAAAAAAAAAAAATGTGAGCTGGTGCTCAGACCCACATTGTAAGGACAGGCTCTGCCTCACACACCCCCACCCTGCATTCCAGCCTGCCACGGAAGGGAGGCTTGACTTTGCAGAGTTCAGTTAGGTAGTGTGTAGGCTCAGAATGCACACACTAACCCAGGCCAGCTGCTAAGGATGAAAAGCTAAAGAAAGTTCACAAACAACACTAATGCTAGGATGTGCTGTCTTTAAGCATCAGCGTGTTAACTGGCAAACACAAAATGCAGGGAAGCAGTAGATAGCGCTCAACTTAACCTGGAACCAAACAGAGAACTATAAGGGGTATTTTTGTTGTTTTTAACGTATGAGTATCATGCACTGTCTACAATACAGATCAACATATTAAGTCTCACAGTTAGAGCACAGAACTCAGAAAAGCCCCATATACACACGTGGTAAGGATAAAAAGCAGCTCTGTGAAAAGTTCCCATTTTAATTTACAAAGCTTATTCTCACATCCTAGCATACATTTTCATACTGATTTGTGATTTTAAGCAGGTAGCTCATGTCTCTGAGCCTTGCTTTTGATCATTTGATTATTGAGCTGCAGATCAACTCACCTCTGTGAAAGATGCCTCTCTTTCCTCTCCTTAGGTATCACCTAGCTCACGGAGATAGAGAGAGCTCAAGTGAAAAGAAGAACCCAAGTGTGACACAAGGAGTTGAAGTCTGCTCTTGGATCTCCTGCAGCCCCCTCAAATACTGTGCAATCCATGTAAGCTTCCTGTCCCCCAACAACTCATATAAGCTGCGTAAATAGGCTCTAAATGATTTCCGGATGCCTTCTCTCTGAAATGTATTTATTTTTATGTTTAGTTTTCAAGTGTCAGAATGTATCACTGCAAAAATCGAGTGAAGACAGTAATCACAGTGGATACAAGGATCAGAACAGGAACACAGACCACAAGCTGCATCATTCACACATTGCTCTATAGTTTTCCACACGAACAACAGGCGTCAAGCATGTGCCCAAACCCATCCTTACACCCACAGTGACATAACTCTAGTGCACAGCTGGCCCCAGACATCTCCATTCATAAACTCCACAAAGCTCAGTTTGAACCCTAGAATGAGATCCTATTTTACCGTGTTCTCCCATTTATGTGACTGCCAAGTTTTTTTTGGAGGAGTAGAGAGATATTCTTAAAATATGCAATTTCATCTTTGAACTGTATTTAATGCCAAGAAAATTATAATAATCAGGTTTGCTTTCACTATTGGCAATGAAAAAGCATACATTTTGTGTAGTTTTTCTTCTTTCTGTCATCGCTCTAAGGTACACACAATGCTTCATCTTTTCTGTGTGATGAGAACACCACAACCTGGCTGTTTCTTAACTCCCATGTCTTGCACAAAGACTCATTCTTCCAGGAATAAGCTCTATTTTTTTTCCTTCCTAACTGGCTGACTCCAGTTGAAGAATTAGTAAAGGCTTTGCCTTTCTCTTGGTGAGTTCCCCGAGTCAACTTGAGAAGTTAGGAAAGGGTCCTGATTTCCTCTGTAGACTCTACTGTTACCTTGCCACACTATCTTATGTGGATGTCTCCACCTTCCTCCTTATAGACATCTTATATTGTTTAGGGCCTGGAACATTAATTAGCTAACCAATGAAAAATATTATTTGATCATCTACAAAGTACCAGTCACCATTCTGGGTGGAAGGGAGACAGAAGTGTACAAAATGGAGACTATGCCATCCCTCAGAAATGTATGTATGCAACAGGTCAGTAAATTATTTTTGCCAGAATGGTAAGTTTTTATGAAAAAAAAAAAAAACTTCATCCAAGATTAACACTGCTGATCTAACACATGTCTGCTATTCCTCACGGACCTTGGTCTTGAATCTGGTATAGGAATTGACTATGACGAGAGCAGAGGGAAAGGAATTCTACTAAGCAAGAACAGCCTGCGAGAAGGCCTTGAAAAGAAGTGTATACATCTGGCAGGTTCAAGGAAAAGGCTGGAGGCCAGAGAACTTGAAGAGACCAACAGTGAGAAGAGTGAGAAAAGGGTCCAACACATGGTGGGGCCATAGCCTGGCCTTGCATCCAAGCTACTGTAAGCTGTTGGGCATTGACTCTTGGAGATAGAAGGACCTACTACACAGCTTTCAAACAGGAAATAGACAGGTAAGATGTGGTCTCCATATCAGGCTAAGACACTGATTTATCAACACAGTCATGGAGTTTCGTGCCCCACGACAGAAGTCTGAAGTTTACTAAACCAGTGTGGCTAGTGAGGAAGTAGCTTTCATAGTACAACATCTGGGCTTGAAATAGGATGTCATTGGCTTGGCGGCCTTCCGTCAGCTACTTCACTTTCCTGAGCTTGTTTGCCCATCTGAAAGTTCGATAATAAGATTTTGCAAATAGAATGATATAAGTTCTTATATAGAGAGCATTGGAAAAGGACCAAGAAATGTAAGTTTTCCTTCATTTCTAAGACATCCTATAAATCAGAAAACACCATTTTAAAACTTATGTGTAATGCCAGCTGTCTCTAATGTTGTCTAATCTAAACACACATGATGATCTTTTCACCCCAAACAACTAATGAGAACTAACTGAGTAGAATAGACAGTGATTTCTCAAAACATTGACTATCAGGTCATGTAGGGCCGTGATGCCTGAGAGCTAAAGAGCAAATCTAGGGAGGCTCATAATTCCTCTGGAAGTTCTCAGATGACTGCGCAGAAAAGAGGATCCAAGGTAGAGGCATGGGAACCGGAGACGAAGCCTGGGACAGTAAGGTGCTGGTGCTGTGCACTTAGGTTGGTCCTACCATCATTATCTCACTCTGGCTTCTGAGATGGGGAGACGCGGGGCCACCTTTTGGGCCCTCGAATAGATGTGGAGCAAGGGGCACAGTTGCACCTAAGCAGCATGATGGAAAGAAAAACAGGCAGGAGTTAAGACTGTCATCAGGCCAGACGTAGTAAAGGGAGTCATAAGATAAAAAGTGGACAGGGGACAGGGAAGATCTTTAGAGATGACCTGCTGCCAAAACACAGACACTTTGATGAACCCTCCTTCAGCAGCAGAGCCACTGAAAAGTCAGTGGAGATGGGGACGAACACGCAAGCTGCATAGTAATGTGTGTAAACTCCAGGCAAAGATTCCAGACACAGAAAATACTACACAAAGTGTCCCTTATCCAAACTGAGAAGGTAATGTGGCATTTTAAACAAGGACACACTATTCTTTGCTACTGAGGAGGGCGCATGAGGGGCAGATCCAGGAATTGGTTTTGTTTGGGGTAATTGCATAGGTGTGTGGAGATTTTTTTTGATAAACCCATAAAATGTCACATTTGTGATATACACACTTTTCTCTGTGTTATTACACTTCAAAGACATAAGTTAAAATCAAACTGAACACCGTAAACCAGTTTACATTACCAAATGAGTTTGTTTTGTTTAGTTTTCAAAGTAAAAACATGGCTTTTTCAAACATCCTTAGTGTTGCCTTTGTATGAAATTGTCAAAGAATAAAAATACCATTTCACAAAATTAAAAGTGTATATAAGAGGTAAAATTCAATGCTGAGGCACATGAGACAAGAATTTCTTTGCTTTGCCTTGATTTTAAAAGGATACAAGATGGGTAAAACGTTTCCTGCTTTAAAAGGGGCACAAGCTTGGATCTAGATTACATTTCTAGAAGTTCACTCTACAAATATAAGGAATACTAGCAGACTTATGCATATATATGTTCAATGGACTAATTTTTTTCCCATGGGAGACCCTAAAAGGAATAGAAATATCCCTGAGGAAATAATTACATAAACTATTAAGTGTCATGTGATATATTATGCAAGTAAGTTTTAATTTTATAGCAAATTATTTATAGCATACTGTAAAGTATAAAAACTCAGGATAGAAAGTTAATAGTAATCTAAATTTGCAGATATATCAGAATTCCAATATATTCAGTATTATTTCAAAATATATGAGGAGTTGGGCCAACATATGTTTATCTCTGAGTAGAGTGATTCTGCTTTTAGTTTAATCAAGTGCATATTTTCTAGAAAGAACATGAAATACTTTATTGACAACTGATTCAAAAATGCATCCTGCTGTTGCATTTTTGCTTTTTTTAAAAAAAATGAAGTTTCATATTATTTCTAACACAAATAACAGCTGTGTCCTGCTCCAGGGGGACCTGGTGCCTCAGGACAAGGCTCCTCTCATGCCTCAGAATCTTCACCCACAGTGCCTTCCAAAGAACAAAAGTAGGTGTTCAAAAAAAATACTGCATCAAAAATCATCTGTCTTCTATAATTACGCTATAAAAATGAAACCGACATCAAACAGTATTTGGCCGCTTGTATGTAAGAGTAAAAATAAAGCATGTCTAACTGCACAGCATATGGCTTAACCGCAGGACCCACTCTGTCTTCTAGCTGGCTGAGGAGGGCAGAAGGTCAGAGAGTGGGGGCTGGGGGGCAGGTGAAGGGAGAGGGGCAGAAGACAGGGCTTAGGTCTCAGCTCTGTGTCTGAGGCTCCAACGCCAGCCCTGATACTTTGATCTGCTTCCAACAGTCTTCTCTTTCCCTCAGGATTTAAAGCTGAAGGAGGTAAACTCCAAGGAGGAGAAAGGTGAGTCAACGCCCGGGGGTAATAATTTAACCACCTTATTGGGGAGCTGAGGTCCACTTTGAAGTGGACCGCAGGGGAGCACACGGAGGAAAGGAGAGCCCCACTGGCAGAGGGCTGTGGCAAAGCTGGCAAAGTGGGGCGCCTTCACGGGAGTGGGGGACTCACATGATGGATAGAATGAATTAACATCTTCATACGTTGGTGAGGAAATGCAAGGGGTGTGCCTTCAGAGTCCAACTGTGCCTTTTCCTTTGGAAAATATTCTTAATATTCATCTACATTGCAATTCCTTTTAAAACTTGCTCACTAAGATTTTTCTAAGGTCCTTAGATAAGCTGAGTATTTATCATCTTCAGTAACACTTTCTAAAAATAGTGTGTTTTCTCCTTATCCTCTTCACACAATGGAAGTCACTTTAAAGTTTAAATCTAATTGCATAAACACAATGTGCCATTTATGTTTAATAAACAGCTGTCTGGATACGGTGGTTCAGACCTGTAATGCCAGTCCTCATGAGGCAGAGGCAGAAGGCTACTACAAGTTTTATATAATGGAATATTCAAATATTAGAATATGATATTTTTAAGGTTGAAGAACATTCTAATTTTTGTCCTGATAATATTAATATGATTCTAATATAATTAACATGTCATTTAGTCTTAAAATATGAGGAGATTCTGCCATTTGCAACTATGTTCATGAACCCAGAAGACATGATGTTAAATGAAATGGGTGCAGAAAGAGAAATTACTATAAAATTTCTCTTACATGTTTAAAAATGTTGACTAGAAATAGAATAGAAAGATGGCAACCAGAGATAAGCAGGAAGCAGATGAGGAGATGTGGGTCAAAGGACAAAGTTGCAGCTATACAGGATGAATAAACCTAGAGATATAATGTAAACCATGAATATTATAGTTAATAATATTGTATCATACTAGGAATTTGCTAAGAACATGATTCCAAATGGTTAATCTACCAACGAAGCTAAACAACAACAAAAAGGCACTTAAGCAAAATGAAGAACATGTTAATTGCCTTGAGTATAATATACCATTTTTCTATGTGCATCTAAAATCACTTCATGTTTAATATGTATACAATAAAATATATATTAAAAATTTCTGTTTCCTTCTTGGTTATTTCAATAGCTAGTAAAAGGTGCAGGGTTCTTATGCTTTGAAAACACTTCAAACACAACTATAACTTAGCACATTGCTAATATTTGAAACCCAGGAGGCTATGGATATTTCAGTGGTGGAATGCTTGTGGAGAATTTACAAGGCTTTGAACTCAATTCCAGAACCATGCTGAAAAATCTAGCTCTGAGAAAGAATAGGAATAAATAAGCATGACGTTAGACATGACCCAAGTGTTTTCAATGCTACTAACTTCTGCTGATTCAACTTCTGTAATCAATTCAGTGAGATCATAGGAGTATACACTAATGCTTGCCTAAGGGTGCAGATAAATCTGCACGTCCAAGAGCTTCCCACTGAATACAATTCAAGAATAATACACAACAAATTTCTAAAATACAATGAGCTATTGTGTGTTGTTAGTGTTTACTTCTTTTCCTAAATACTATCCTAATATTCTAGGATGTTATTCACATTTAAAAAAAAGTAGATTCTTCCATATGAAGCAATACATACCAACATGAAGTACATTGTGCATTGTTATAATTTGCTTTGTTTTGATTTGTTGAGACAGAGTTACACTCTGTAGACTCAGATGACTTTGCACTCACTATGTAAACCAGGCAGGCCTGGCTGGAGCTTGGAGTTATTCTCTGCTTCTGTCAGGGCCCCCTGAGGATGAGGATTACAGGTGGGAGCCTGTGCATTCACCTGCTGAACCTTCTCGCCAGCCCTGGTGTGCTTTCTGTTACTGTAACCAAGAGCAACTTGGGAGGTTTATTTAAGCCTTCAGGTGATAGTCTATCACCCATAGAAGGAAGCCAAAGCAGGAACTCAAGGCATGAATCTGGAGGTGGGAACTGAACCTGAGACAACAGAGGAACACTGCTTCATTGACTGGTTCTTCTTGGTTTACTTAGGTACCTTTGTATACATCCCAGGCTCACCTGCCTAGGTATGGAGCTGCCCTCAATGGGCAGAGCCCTCCTAGATCAATTAACAATCAAGAAGTGCCCAACATGTGCACAGACTAATCTGATGGAGACAGTTACTCAGCTGAGGTTCTCTCTTCCCAGGTATGGAAAGTTGACAACTGAAGCTAACTGCATCAACATACTATATTAT
>CABHPH010162841.1:0-32340 GCA_902168325.1 Peromyscus nudipes | reverse complement strand
TTTTTTTTTTTTTTTTTTTAGTTTTTCGAGACAGGGTTTCTCTGTGTAGATTTGCGCCTTTCCTGGAATTCACTTGGTAGCCCATGCTGGCCTCGAACTCACAGAGATCCGCCTGCCTCTGCCTCCCGAGTGCTGGGATTAAAGGCGTGCGCCACCACCGCCCAGCATATTATTAAATTTTATTATGATAATTTTATATATTACAATTTCTTCATTTATTTCAGTAATGATTAATTTGGTTATTTCATCATCTTGGCAGTTGTGAATAATGCCTTAGCGACTGTGGGACTGCAGATTCCTCCACAAATTGCTGATTTGCTCCCTCGGATAGTGATCCAACCTCCAGTGTCTTCCGTGCCAGCAGGAGCAACTAGGTGTCTCATATGGAACCCGACAGCTACACAGAGAGATCTCAGAACCACGGAGCCACCAATTCTCTTTCACTTACAATTGAACCCAGACTGGAAAGGGATTTCACAAGATCACAAAGTCAAGCTAGGAAAGGTGAACTTTTCATTAACTACTCACCAGGGAATTCAAGTTGCTCTTCACTGGAAATGACACAAACCTCCATGCACGCGATGAAAACCAGCATTAAACCACTTGCCAACTGAACCCAAATCAGGCCTAAGTCACACACCCACACACCCCCCCCCACCCCCCCCCCCACACGGGGGGGGGGGGGGGGGGAGGCACGCGGCGCGGAGAATGAACTCTGGTCTGATGAAGGCCGTGACTAATTCTCAGGTCATGACTAACGTAAGTGATTAGTAGGTGCTAGGAGCTGCCACAAAGGGTTTGGTCGTGTAAAGTTATAGAAACCTCCTGGGAACCAAGGACACTGGTAATGCTGACCTCACTTCGTTTCAGAATGGGCTACCTAATGTTCAGAAGGAAAGGATCTTTCTCAAACCTCCAGCCAACCTGGAAAAGTCATGCATCGACTTGATCACTGTGATCATAGTTTCACCGTGACTTGAAAATATCCCTGTTATTGCAACCTTTCCTACTTTGTCTGGAACTGAAATCCTCCTAAGATTTACTAAGTCTTATGTATAGATTCTAGAAACCACACAGAAACGGTTTTTAACCCTCAAACAAATCATCCAGGAGGCTAAGACCATACAGACAGTCCATCTGCCGCGGAACCACATGAAGGAATTCTCAACAAATCCAACCCACTATCCGAAGTGTTTATGGAATCTGCCAAGGAAGCAGAAGTCACCCTGGGAGGAGAAGTGTCTCCCCTACTTTACAACTGAAGTATCCAGGAAGACATTTTCCCACAAAAGATAGAGGAATAATCTATCCCCCACACAGAGGCAAATTGCAAGCATACTGTGTTATTTAATAGTAAATTCCTCATTTGAGTCAAAAATGCTCATTAGCATCATCTGAAGTACCAGAAACAATGAAAACATACTCTAGAAATCTATGAATGGTAATTCTGGAGAGGCTTGTGTAATTAGTAAGTAAAAGCTTGTCTTAATATCTTTTTCATGTTTAGTTCTTCATATAGGTCAACGTACTCCCTATCTCCAGCTTCACTTCAAATCCTCCAAAGAATGCTAGAGAAAACCAGGCAACCACAGCAAGCAGCATTTGATTTCTGGCACTCTACCCTCTGGAAAGCAGACTTGAACTGCATGACAGACAGTGGTCTAAGAACGAAAGAAAAATGGGTTTGATTTCAATAAGAAATACCTTCACAGGGAAGCTGGAAACACACACACACACACACACACACACAAATAAAAACAAAACAAAAAACAAGAAAGAAAGGAAGAAAGGGGAAAAAAGAAAAGGAAAGGAAAGAAGAGAAGAGAAGAGAAGAGAAGAGAAGAGAAAAGAGAAAAGAAAAGAGGAAGACATAGGCTGTAATTCCACCCTTTTTCTGGGTGGGGCAGGGGAAGAGTGTAACAAACACCAAAACCCAAACTCTAAATTGGCTTAATATATAAAAAGTTCACGATTTGATTTACAAATTCTAAGTAGGCTCCACTTAATTGAATCTAGCCTAGGAAACTAAAATCACCAGAGCTGAGAAGCTTTCTAATTGCATTTCATCTGGGGCACAAAGGGGTTTAGATTATTTAGGAGTCAAGAGAAGCATGCGGCTGTTTGTTAAGCCAATTGTACTTGGAGGCCACTGGCCAAAGAAGGATCTAGTCTAGAGCAAGCTACGGAAAGTGTGGTATTTGGAGTTTGGGGCTACTCAAGACTCTCTCCTTCTTCTCCTTCAACATCTAGTTCAGTCTTTTCTCACCTGCCAAACTCTCATAAATCCTCAACAGGACTAAATAATCAACCTCTTGTGATTAAAAACCATCCCTTCAATTAAAAACTGTCTGCCCTGATATTTTAGCAGCGCAGCCTCATTAAAACATGCGATAACACGTGGTTGGGAAAACTGAATTAGCATTTCGATGATGAACTTAAGTAGTTCAATATAAGAGGTTGAATTAATCCATCTCCTAATTATAACAAGAATTATAAAATCCTTTCTCTTTCTAAATTCAACTATCTCCCACTGACATACAAACACATAACATAACAACTCCCGCGTATAAATACTACTCCAGAGAAACAGAGGCCTGCTGCAAGTTAAATGATCACAGTATTTTCTCTAATTACACCTTAATTTTACATTTCAGTACTTTGTTCTTTATCGAACTCAGAAAAACACTAGTATTGAAATGCCAAATTTCATATATTTTGTTTTAATGGAAAAATACCAAAAATTAAGAAACAGTTTTATCGATTTTAGTTTTTAGTAAAAAGTTAACATTTTGGTAATTTTATACGTGTAAACAATGGATGCATTTGTGATCATGGTCAGCCCCATTGCCTTCTCACAGCACATTTCTCCTCCTGCTGACACCTTCCTCCACCCAACTCATTCTCCACCTATTTTCATGTCTTTTTGGTTTTTCTGCTCAATGAGTTTAACTAGGGTTGTTTTTATGAACATGGGTATTGGGTTATTTATGGTGGCACAGGCATTCCACAGCGGCTACACCACTGAAAAAAGTGAATGTCCTTCCCCAAGCCACCATTAACTGTCAATAGCTCTCCAGAGACCTGTGAATCATATGTTCCGTTATTAAGTTATAGAACCAGTTATCAGCTGTACATTTAAATACCTATATATGCTATGCAGTCTCATTATGTATATTACCATTTAGCTGAAAGCAATGGGGATATTGAGGTCTGTGACGTCAAATGCATGATAAGTCTTGGAAGACTATTAGTGAAGAGAATCCCAGAATTGGTGTTGTAGTCATTCAAAGTTTTTCTAACACTGACTAAGTCCTTCCAACACAGTCTTACCTGGCTGATCCTGTTTTCACAGATACTGGATTATAGCTTTCCTCACACTTTTATCATCACAGATGATTTTGTTTCCACTGAATACCTCTAGGGTACAAATAGGCCACCTCTTCCAGGAAGTCCCAGTGTCATTCTCTGTCCGCTAGTACTCATTTTCTTTAGCTGTTTCACTTCGTACGTATGTACCTTACATTTCCTATTACTCTGAAACATCTTTGAGGCAAGAGCTATGTCTAATAAATTTTAAAGTACCTTCAATATCTAAGACAGAACGTGGGCCATGCTGTGCGTTGAACATCTGCTTGCTAAATTAATCAACAGAAATACCCATTTGGTGTGAATGTCTGCACAGTGTAGAAGCAGTATCTAGTAGAGACGCTGGTGTGAGCCTCCAACTCCTTTGCGTGTGGTCTTTCCTCTATTTTTGTCCTGTGCTGTGCAGTAAACCCCAGCCAGCCTCCTGTGGCTACATCAGTGTAAAACTATGAAAATTAAGAAACTGGCTTCTTGGTGGAGTCATAGTTTAGTCACTCAATAGCCAAAGGTAGATGGTGCCTACAGCACCAGACAGCACAACCAAAAGGACATTCTCCTTCCCATGCCCATCTCAGAAAGAGGATGGACAGCACACCTATAATCCCAGCCCTCAGGAAGTGGAGGCAGGGAGATCACAAGTTCAAGGTTATCCTTGGCCAGACAGAGATACTTCACACCTTGCCTCAAAATACAACAAAATAGAAAAACAAACAAACAAAAGAGAGAAAAATCATTGCATTTTCTTCTTTGTATTCCCTTCTGATTTTCATTTTTCAACAATACTCATAGGTGGAGAGAAAAACAAGCAAACAAACAAACAAAAAACCAGAAAAATGAGCCCCAAGACACAAGTACAAATTCCTGGGACATTTTTGTCAAGAATAATGATTAGATAGATTTCTTCCAGTTTTGAAGTAATATATGGGGGGATAGCTGTCTTATTTCATAAAAAAATACTCTCGTTAAACCAATATGAAAATATAAGACTAACGTATTCAAATGTGAGTAAATAATTTTAGAGAAGTGCAATCGTGAAAAAAAAACCGCATTTTTTGATGTCAAGAAGAATCCTTGGAGTAAATTTAACTTCTCTTCCTAAGCTTTTTTTTTTTTTAAAGTATTTTGTGAGTTCTTGTGGCTATGCATGTGTAAGAGCCTCGGAGGCCAAGATCCCATGTCTTCCTCCGTTGTTTCCTCTTCTCCAGAGCTGGCCAGTGAGAGGTTGGGAAAAAAGTCGGAAGTCCATGTTCCTGCTGGGGAAGCTAGGCTCCCCATGGCATCACCTGTAGGATCATGCCCCTCACCACTGTACCACGCCACTTCTCAATGAACAGAAATGTCACATGGTTAGCTATTCTATAATCCCTGCGTGTCTTTAAGTGCTATGATCTTGTCCCTGGTCATCTCCCTGCTTGTTCCTCTGTTACATATGCGATTTAATCATATTTTCAAATGTATTCATTGTTATTCTCTTGGGTTTTAGATTTGATTCCTTCTGGCTTTTCTAATAGGACCCTAATTACTATTACCTGTGCTAGCACATAAAGACCCTACTCGGTGATGACTCAGGCTTTGTATGACAGGCGTAAATACAGAGCACTGTTTCCTACTAACCGAGCCTTTGTGGACACTTTGACAGCACACACCGCTGATCACCAGACTAATGCAAGTAAATGACTCCTGATTCCAGACAAGCAAAATATCCCATAGTGCTTCATCAAAATGAATTTGCTCAGAGAAAAGTTAACTAACCTGTTTCAGTACTTACTTCAACATTTGTGATCATAACTAAGTAATTTGCATTTCTGCTTCTGATACTTAGTTTCTCACCTTGGAATAGCACATGCTTGTGCGTGTGCGTGTGCGTGCGTGCGTGCGTGCGTGCGTGCGTGTGTGTGTGTGTGTGTGTGTGTGTGTGTGTTTCAGATACTGGAATGCATATATGTGTGTGCATCTGCATTAGGTACCTTCCTAGGTCACTCTTGAGATGGGATATCTCACTGATCTTGGAGCTCACTGATTCAGCTAGACCGTGGAGCCAGCCAGCCCCAGAGATCACCCTGTGCCTGCTTCCTTAGGGCTGGGGTTACAAGTCCACCACACCCAGCTTTTTGTGGAAATTCTGGGGAATCAAAACTCAGATCCTCAAGCTTGTTGAAGCAAGTCTTCTACCAACTGAGCAACAATCACTTAAATAGGTACTACGCTTCCAAGCATAAGGTAATTTAGACTTCATGAAAAGGGAAGAGGAAGGTCTCTGATTTCTAGAACAAATGATGATGCTAAAACAAGATGCAAAAGTCCATGTCAGTAGGTAGGGAGAAGTCATCTAAACTTAGATCTTTTGGTGTCTAATTTTTTTTTAATTCCATAGTTTTCTAAAAGAGTCATAAGACAAAACAGGAAAACATAAGTTGTGTTCTTCAGTATAATTTCAAAGCCAGTTTGCACATATGAATAATTTCAGGTTGTTTTGATTTTTCACACAAAGAATTAGAACATATATCAATTCAGTAAGAAAAACTCCATCACTTAGTATAAAGGGCAGGTCTTAACTGAAATCAGTTAAAATGTAAACTGGAATACACAACACCTATGTATTTAAAGATGGCCTTGTTAAAAAAGAACCAATAATACTTTGAATAACTATATTCCTAGCCTTGAATGCAATAGCACTCAAACTTCCCAAGGCATAATATCCACTCTATTTTCCAGGGTTCTCCTAAATCAACATCTGATGTTTCATAAGAGGGCTGGCATGGTTTTCTAATTTGTATCTGGAAGAGCTAATTCCTTTCTAATAATGGACTACTAATGTACTATGAGAAAATCACCACCACAAATCATACATCAATAGCATAATGTTTCATGCATAACATGTATTAGGTGTCTTTCATTCGAACAGGAAACATGCACTTTTTAAAATTAGCACATAAACTGATGGATTTCCCTGTGATATTTTCAGCATTGTACTTTGTACATATTCCAGGTGCTATTACTTCCCTCCTCTGTTTCTGATCCCCTTCCTCCCCATAATCAGTTCCTATTTATTCCTTATATATATATATATATTCTTTAAATATATCAATATATACATACAAGTATGTATTTATATAAATATATAAATAATTATATTTTATTCCTTTTATATGTTTTCTTATATACATTCATCTGTTATAAAATTATATATATATATATATTACTTAATCTATATTTTGTACACAAGAGAAAATAATTGATTTCCCCCCATTCTTCTCTTATTGTCCTCTTCCTCTTGGTTTAGACATCTTCCTTGCCCCATATAGCCACTGCTTTCACTCTCAAGCCATATATATGTATACGCACATGTCTAAATCTGCATGCACATAGGAAAGAAAACATTGAATCCTTCAAATAGAGACATATAAGCAAACAAACATTAGAAGTAAAGCTGATAGATTACTGCCTTCTGGTGTGCAAATTCAGAAGCAGAAGCAGGCAATGTAGTAAAGAGGCAGACCACTTGATGACTATCGTGCAATGTGGAAACATATTTGCAGCCCTTTCTGCTTAATGAGCTCTTCGTGTGTCCTTAGTAAGTATTCAGTTCTCTCTCTCTCTCTCTCTCCCCCTCCTTTTTTACTACTTGTGTTCAAACTAGGGAAGAACTTTAAAAGCTAACATCAAACAATTACATTCTCATCAAAATTGCTTTAAGCAACATTCTCTAAAGTCATACATGCATGCTGTCAAATATGTTTTTGTAATAAGAAGGAAAAATGTCATTAACATTTTTATAAGTCAGGAAACTATCTTTAAAACCAGAAAGCACAAAAGGATTGTCATTTGATGGCGACTTTGTTTCATGTCAGAGTACAAATTCCTGCCAGAATTCAATGCTATAGAACTACTGACAGACTGATTCTCAGCAGATGTAGTCAATGCTGACAGAATTCTTCTGTGAATCATTTAGAAGTATTTTCACTGAAAACATATTCTTGATTTAAAACATAAGTGGCTTTCCCAGTTGTTTTTCCCTCTGCAGCTTGTATCAACCTGTCTTTAACTGTCTGACTTTGCTCCTTTTCACCACCACCCACCAACATCTTGAGCTAACCAGATAGCGAGTATGGTTCTCCCATTTTGAAAGGGGATAAAATATATTAAATGACTAGCTTACCAAAAGTAATTTCCTTCAGTTTGCCAGTGCTTCATTAGGAGTAATTTGTGCTTGTTTCAAATTAAACAGTTTATAAGCATAAAAGGGAGCTCTGACATAAAAATGTTGCAACCAACAAAGGGAACAAAAAGCTAAGCATGTGTATATCATATACAAAATGTCCGTCTGCAAAGCAGGCTGATTCTTCTCTGATGCTGACCTGGTGAGAGCATTATGTGTTATGGGCTCCAACTGAGGTAAGCTGGTCTAAGTGGGAAATGGCCAGGGCAAGACCACGGAGCGGTGTTGTACCTTACACTTTTATATAATTCACTCTCATCCACAGGCTTTATGAGTCATCAACAATCTGAGTCCTTCTGCAGCTTACATCACTTAGCAAGCTTCTCTTCCACATGCATAATTCACCAGCTTCATTTAGGGCCAGTTTTTACTAACTTCAATTTTGAGCTGCCTTTTTATTTTCAAACAGTCATAATGAACTTTGTTTTAGAAACTGGCCTTTCCCGTTCTACCGAATGACCAGTTTATCAAAGAAAAAAGCCAACCTTTTCAGGGAAATTCTGGACTGTATTAATTCTGAATCTTCCTGAGGTTTTCAACCAACCTTCTGTACATGGCATGCATGTGAGGCGAGAGTCTATAGAAAAGGACTTTGAAATAAAAAACACATGTCAGACTTAAAGGGTCTAAACGTTATTACTGACAAAATAAACAGAAAAGCCAACTGGGTCAAAGAAACACAAAAATATGAAGGGGAAGAAAAGGAACAGCTGAAAAGCATCAGGCATCCTGGATAAGAAGAAACTGAGACCTATCTTCAGATTTAGCTCAGTAGGCAAGGTTCAACCAACTGATAACAGCTTCAATTTGGCTGTGAAAATTCAATCTAATAAAAATTGACTGCATAAAATCTCATGTCCCATAAGAAAATGGGTAAGATTACTTGGAGAAAGTAAAAAAATAAAAAATAAAATAATCAAAATACCTCTGGTTAATTGACTCAATACCTCCTACCGTACACATACAAGTACTTTATAGTTTCTAGCTTTCATGCCGATTTGGTCACCCTTTTGGAACTGCATAGATACAAAGCAAGCATTGCTTTATCAGGTTTCTGACTTGAAGAAAAGATTGGTTTCTCATTCCTTCTTCTTTATTCCAATTTAACTTCTTAGTCTAGCACAAAATGTTAAGTTTCTATGAGGGTGACTCTTCAGTGTCAACTTGACTTTAGAGTCACCTAGGAGACACACCTCTGGATGTGAATTCTGGAAAAATGAGGTCGTTTCCAGGATAAATTTAACAGAAGAGGGAAAGGTCATCTTGAACGTAAGTGACACCATCCCATGTGCTGGGGTCCTGGACTGAAATAAAAGGGAGAATGTGAGCTGAGTACCAGCTTCCATCTCTCTCTCCTGACACAATATGACCAGCCATAGCATGTGCAGGCCACTATGCCTTCTCTACCCATGATGAACCACACTTTCAAACAATGAGCTGAAATTAAACCTTTCTCCCTGAGTTGCTTCTTATTGGCTATTTGGTCACATATCAATAAATAAAGGTTATACTTGATTGTTTAATTAAGTGGCCCCTCAATGTATGACTACAGGGGAAAAGCTAGACCATGAGTCTAATGTAAAATGTGTGGGGATTTACCTTATAAACAAGTAAAAGAAGTCAGTTCCAGGGTTGGGGAGATGGCTTAGACCTTTTGGTTTCCCAGCAACCAATAAAGAAATATCTGGGCTTGTTGGTTCTTTCATGTAAGCCCAGTGCAGGGAAGCAGAGTCAGGTGGATCCACAGCCTTGCTTGCCAGCCACTCTAGCCAACCCAGCAAGCGTTGGGGTCAGTGGGACACTCTGTTTCAAAATCTAAGATGATGAAGTGATTAAGGGGGCTCATCCACACACCAAACTCTGGTCTCCAATCTCTGGCCTACATAAAGGGTCCTAGGGTCCATCACACACACACACACACACACACACACACACACACACACACACACACACACCAGTTCCAAAGATTCTCCCACCCTGTTCAGTGCAGTCTACCGGCAAACAATAAACCAGGAGGTTGTCAATTGTTTGAAAAGTCAACTATTTCCAGTATTCCTCAAAGATCATTAATTTCCATTTTATAAATAAAAACTTTTCCATGAAGTAAAAAATCAACTAAACCAGAATGCAAATAGCGAAAATATGCTAGATAAATAGATTTTTTTTAAAGGTTCTGAAAGATTGAAATTTTCTTCTCCCAAGGTCAGGGAAAGATACCACACTAGGGTCTGGAAGGAATGGCCTGTCTAGGCTCCACCCACATTCGAGCGCTGTTACTGGGACACTGACCTTGAGCTCTGTTTCTGGGGTATTGATGAGCTTTGCTTTGCAGCCAGTGCTCAGGAGGTGTCCTTGTTTCAGTGTCGGGTGTCTGGAGGAGCCATGACTCAGTTAACTGTCAGAGGCCATAGAGGAGGAGAAAGCCTTTTAGAGCAGCAAGGTGAGCTGACTCATCCTGAGTCCTCCCCAGGGTGCCTTCACTGGCTGAATTGTCTTGTGTTCACCGAAAATATTTCTAATCCAGAAACACTTGAACTCTGTGTCCTCTTATGTCCTCTGACCTATGCCCACGGTGTTTGGGCAGTAATGGGCAGACATACACAACACGGTTGACCCCGATTCCTTTGTTTGAAGTACTGTTTCCCACCGTGTGCTGTTCTGAAGATAGATGTGCAGCGCTCTATCACAAATATCATCCAAAGCAGACTGAAAAGAGGAGAAGGTGGGAGAGGATGGGAAACAGAAACTGATCCATTGTTGCATTTTTCTCTAAGAATGCATGCTAAGGCCATGAACTTCAATGACACTAACCCTAACATTACATCATTTCTGTTAATGAAGTATGTCCCACTAAAGGAATTAGGGCTGTAAATTAGAGTGAGCTAGACTACTAAGTGACCCTGTTGAAAACTTAGAGGTCATTTTCCAGTTTGATCTTGTTTGCCTACAACACTGAATGTTCATTAGTGACTATGTGCATAGTGACATACCCTAGATAGAATTGTGTAGGAAAATCCACAGCAGCTCTCCCCATCCTGTGAAAGTTCATTCCAGCTGCTTATTCTGTCCTTATGACAATTGCAAGAGATGAGATCCCTACTATGTGCCAGTTACTGTGCTAGGTTACGGAATTAACCAAATAGCCAAAACAAAATTAAAAAACAACCTAATAAGCTAGATAGACCTTGGAGTTCTTTCTGTTAGTGGACAAAACAAATTATTCTACAACCCTGAGTTATCCATAACCTTTGAGGAATGATCACTAGCATGCAATGAATTCTGTATGTTGCATTTTAAGAAAAATCTAGTTAATAGTGGCTCATCTTGCTTAGAAATAATTGTCAAATGTAATGATTCTAAATCAATGAAATTTTTTACTGGGGGAATCAGAATGACAGACACTCATTGGAATCATCACACTGAACTAAGGTGCATCAGTGTCTCTGTGGGACTCCCAATGTGCACACAGCACATTTATAGTGTGAATGCCCAAATATCCCATGATTCCATACTTTGCATTCTTTCATTTATGTTTCACTGTTCTTCGGTCTCCTCTTTGCTCCGAGGCTGTCCCTTGTCAGCACTATCTCTTTAGCCCGGTAGGAAGAACACTGAAATTCCCATATTTCTTTCTTTCTTTCTTTCTTTTTTTTTTTTTTTTTGGTTTTTTTTTTCGAGACAGGGTTTCTCTGTGTAGCTTTGCGCCTTTCCTGGAGCTCACTTGGTAGCCCAGGCTGGCCTCGAACTCACAGAGATCCGCCTGCCTCTGCCTCCCAAGTGCTAGGATTAAAGGCGTGCGCCACCAACGCCCGGCAAGTTCCCATATTTCTTTCTACAATTTAGTTGTATAGACTTACCCACGCACCCTCAAAGACACTGGAAGGAAACCAGGCCTCTAACTATGTCATCAGGCTTTTGTCTTTCTCTCCAGTCCTCAGGGGTGTGTGGGTGAGGTTTGTTAGGTAAGTTTGCCAAGTGTGTGGTGGAGTCTTGGAAATTGATTACCATTAAAATGAAAGCATTAAAACTAAAAGTGTATGTACATTAATCTTCCCAACAATTGTCCGGTTGACTATCATCTCAATAAGAATCTACGTCTTAAGGAAAAGTCTCGCTTAATTCTAGTTACAAGAATTTTCAGACCATAGAGACAGTTATTTGGCACAGTAAGCATATTCAAAGACATCAGGTGACAGATGATAGAAATTTCTAAACACAAGAACAGAGCCTCCGTTCACCCACTGGCTTATTGAAAAACAAATGAAAACATGGCAGGTCACTAAGACACCTGAAATATGATGATTACATGGTGAAATAATGAGCAACTACTCTGAATCTTTAGAAAGCAAATTTTTGGAATTGTTACTAAACCCTCCTCTATTTCACACAGAGACTTTAAGAGTGTTAGTATTTAGAAAGCTGAAACATTGTGGAAGGAACTTGAAGACTTCCATGCAGAAGAGAGCTCTGGTGTTGGAGGGTATGGCTGATGTGGCAGAGAGCTGTCCTGCTGCAGAACAACCTCATCTTAATAGAACTTGGTAGTTGAAGTGTTCCTGAGAGACAGTATTAATAATTAGTCTAGAAAAAATGATCTGCAACTCATTTATTAAATTCCTTGCATATATTTTCAAAATCCTGGAAAGACAAGAAATGGGTCATTGTAGATTGTTGCTATTTACTATTTTAAACACTGGGCTCATAAGGTACCAGCCATGCTATCCTCCCTGCCTGCTATGTGGCTAGAGCTTTCTGAATAAACCAGGAGCCAGCATAGCATACACTCAGAGATGCTTGCCACCCTGTCTAGTTCAACCATCCCCCTCTCCTAGCTCAGGAAACTTATTTAGGAGGCTTCTACTGACCAGTCTGTGCTCTGGCCTACCTCCAAAGAGATGGACTTCCTCAGGCTCTCTATTCTCTCATTTTTTTCGTGATCTTCAAGTTTTCTTTAACTATCATCCAGTCTAAAAACACAACTTATTCCCTTTATTGCATCCAATTCTCTTTTTATTTTCCATGTATTGCCTTCAGGCACTCCCCATCATCACATGCACTCATTTTGTACAATAAAGGTTCTATATGCCTTTAGACACACAATATACAGTAATATCAGGGCTTGAATAAACATTCCTAGAGCTGAGCTGCTAAAAGAAACCCCCCTCAGATCCCCTGTTCCTCTCCACTTGTTGTCCTAACATGAAGTATGAAACCAGCATCTTCCATGTTCTATTTTTGAATACAGAACTTCTGTGCTGAAGATGCCCCAGGTTCAGAATTACCACAAGAATGCATGAACCTTGAGCTGGAGGGATGGCTTGGAGATTAAAAGCATTCATTGCTCTTCCAGAGGAGCTGAGTTCAGCTCCCAACAACCAGGTCCAGCAACTCACAACTTCCTGTAGCTTAAGCTCCCTGTGATCTGATGCCCTCTTTTGGCCTCTATAGGCGTCAACCCACACACAGCACACAAGAACACACACATGTGAGTTCGAACACATATAACAGGCACATTTACATGTAAATAAATCTTTTAAAAAAAAGAATGTATGAGTCCAAGTAATTTCTAAGTAGAGAAGCACTGTACCAGGCTCAGTTTGTGCTTGGAGATACTTGCCATCCCATCCAACTCAGTTATCCCTGTGAGAAAAAGTGGAATCCTTTTCCAGCTGCTGAGATTCTTTGTATAAAAGCCACCAGAGACAGGGCTGGGGGACCAGCTCAGGGGTACTGTGTTTGTATTTAGCACGTAGGAGGTCAGAACTGATTCCCAGGATCAAAACATAAACAAGGCACTAGACAAATGCTACTCTCTGGGGTATATTACTCGGACCAAATGAATGCAAAGCAGCTGACTGTCTCCAGAAATCCTGTTGCATAAGATTTCTGAGGTGCTCAGTTTACTTCAGGAAAGGGCGACCAGAAACATAGCCGTTTCTGCAATTAATCACTAATAACATGTGGGACAGTCAGGCATTTTCTCATTGCTGGAGAATAACGCAAGCCGTCAGGAAGAAGCGGTCAGAGATCTCCCTCTTCCAGCACGCCTATTTCAGGCCAAATTGACCATTTCATGCCATATATTTTTTTCCTTAAGACAAAAGAAATAAATATTCAGTGTAGAAAATTTAGAAAACATGCTTAAACCATGAGAAAAAGTAGTGCCCAATGCCTTTCCCAAATAAGCACAATTGACTAAGTTTCTCTCAATCTTTGAAGCAAGTCTTGGAGCTGGCATCCCTGCCTCTGTGTATCTGGGCCACAGCTGATCTGTCATCATAAGCATAAATTTAATCATGTTATTACCTGATCAGAAACCCATTGGTGACCTTGCCATGGACTGTGAGAAGGCTTGCCATGACTTTAAATTTTGGTTGTATTTGTGTCAACACCAGGAGTTTCTGAGGGTTCATTATAATCATCATCATCATCATCCAAACCTGGATATTAATTTTGACAAAATTATCTTCAGAAAGGGAAGCAATTTAAACCAGAGTCCAAAGTGTGTTAATCAGATTATCTAGCAATTAATCTAGATTAATTACAGGAAATGAAGAGAGTAATTTACATTCACAGTTTTTTGAAAGCAGGGGACTGGTCTATTGCACAATATCCAGTCACTTTTGGTGGATTCAGGAAATCTGATGGGAAAGTTTACCAAAAAAAAAAGATGGATGGAGCAAGTAGCTCCTGCATTTATCTTTGGCTGCTGGGTCACATAAAGATGTGTCTTGAGCAATTTTGACTCTGTATAGCTCAGTTCACAGATGTCTGTCATATGAAATAAGTCTCCATCCCAGCAAAATGAATGATCAACCATAGAGTTATATCTAATGACAAAAACCCTGCCATTTCAGGTTCCTTCATACAAGCCGGGGGACATAAAGTGAAGGATGTGGGGATGGTAGGTGTTTGAGAAATAGGAGGTAGTGTATTCCGGGAGGGGAGAGAGTAGGGTCTATCATACACTTGGTGAGTTATAGGCTTCAAGTCGTGGCTTCTAAAAGCCACATTTATGATCTGTGATGCTGCCTTCCTGATAGCATTCTATTTCCTTAGAAAATAACAGATGAAGGAAGAGAAGTTCTAATGTCTGGGAGACTAACTGGGAAAACTTCCTAAAACCAGGATCAGTGTCATGCCAGCCTCCTCCTTACACTCCAGATAGTCAGAGGCAATGGGGCAGCTAAGAGAGCATGACAACAGACAGGAGATGAGCAGAAGGAAGTGTTCCTGGTCCCCCACCTTCTGACTGAGCCAGCCCGTTCTTCTCAAGGTCTAAGAATTTACATTTATATCCTTGCTTAGAAAACAGAACCCAGAATAAACATAATGCTAACAGCCCCTTTCTCCTTAAACTGTCTCATATTTGTAGCATTAACCAGTGAATGTTAATAAACAAATGCAAACAGCAACCCAAGCAGCTATACTATCTGTCTAATTTACCTAGTTTCTAACCTCCTCTGCAGTTTCGTCACCAAATCAGGAGCGGCTGTTCAGCCTTATACAAGGTATCTGTCCACCTGAGTCTCCGCAAAGCAAATTGTGCCGCATCTGATAAGCTGTGCCTAGATCTCTGATTAGAGAATATACACAAGAAGGTAAAAAAAAAAAAAATCAAAAGAAGACCAACACTTAAGCATAAAACTTAGGCATCTGAGAACTAGGAAACAATGGTACGTGTGTAAGTGAGATACTGAAAATAAAGTTTGAGCTGCAGACAACCCCTCTCCTTCCATGGGTTGGAGTAAGACATCAGTCTTACTGCAAACAAATGAACCATACAGGACTCCATGAGAAACGAAGCGTAGTACTCACCTACCCATTTAATCTTGGAAGACCCCCTGGGGGAGGGTTCAATTTATAAAGAAGGTAACAATACACAGCTAGCCCTATGCACTGCTGACTAGTGAATATAAATCACCAGAAGCTTCCAATGAAACGCCAGAAATGACGGATGATGATTTACTTGATAAAATGCATAAAAGTCTGAGTTTTGAAGCTTATTTAAATCTCAAATTAAGACTGATACCAGGGATTTAATAGACATTTTACTAAGAAATCTTCTCAGTTTGCTCCCATGACCAAAGGTCAAGATACGCTAACTACGGCGGGTACAATGACCCGCAAGACAGAAGACAGCATTCGTCCTCATTCTGGCTCCAGCTGCATCCACACCTGTAGGAATCTGTCAACACAGTCCAGAAAAGGCAAAATGAATTAGAAACCCTCCAGCGATTGCCAGCCAAAATAATGAAGAGAATGGAGAGGAATCCACATGAGGTCAGACTTTGAAATGAGACAAAACATTCCCCAGATAGGGAGAAAGGGATTAAGCTGTATTATGACTTGAGTTAACTAAACCACAAGGGAATTAACCCACAGTCTTAGGATCTCTTTTCTGTCCATCAGTCATCCATCATTTTCCAGAGGAAGCTTGCTTTATAACTTGAGAGAAGTGGCTTAAATAAGTAGGAGGAGTGTACTACTTTGGGTTTTAATTAGTGATTTTTCTGAATTCTCAAAAACATCATGTCTTAATAATGTAACAGTGTGCTGGAAGTGGTTTCCTGATTGCTTGGGCTCCAAAGCTGCATTGTGTTGCTGACAGAAACAGGTTACAGCAACTACAGTCTCAAGTTTTCAAGATGTGAGGAAATGCAACCTGTCGATAATGAGTTTAGATACATACTGGAGATAAGGTATTGTGCTAGATGGAAGGGGCAAGACACCCCAAAACCAAGTTCTCAGCACAAAGGAGACTTATTTGCCACAGAGTGACAAAGAACAGGAAATAAGAGAAAAAGACAGGAGACAGAGGAAAAGGAAGAAGAGAAAAGGAATAAGGGAGAGGGGGAAGGAATGTTTGCCCAGAGGGACAAAAGACTGCCTCTGAATAGAGAGGAGACAGACAGACAAGGCCCATAGGCAAATGGCAGTTTATAAAAGGAAAAAGGGGGAACCCTGTGTTATGATGAGGTGTTTAATTTTGATTGGGCATGTTAATTAAGTGAGCCAAAGTGGGACTTTTGATTGCTGGACTTCAATACCTTGACAGCTGGACCTTAGTAGTCAGCCTTGGGGGGAGGAAGTGGCCAAATAAGGGACTAGGCCTCTGTGGTTAGCTTAGCTAGATAGAAGGAATGGGGGAAGGGCAAGGCCTGACAGAGTCATGTTTGCCATACTAGGCCTGCTAAAGCCCCTCCAAGATGGACCTCAGATTGGCCAGGGTAAACTCCTTTGCAGGATTTCATGAAAATGAAAAGGCCCTGAGATTTGCCTGCTGTGAAAACAGAATAGCAGTTAATTTTTAGACAGACGATTATATCCAGATAAAGATTTAAGGCTTCTGGAAGTACTGAAATAGTCATTTTACTAGCAGAAAGGAAAAAAAAAAAAAAAGGATGTGTAGAACTTAATGCCTTAACTGCTGTAACATTGCTAGACAAGAACAGTTTCTATAAGATGAATTAAGCACTTTCAAAAGTGTATGGTCGTTGAATAAACAAACATGTTGAGGCTTCTGAAACACTAGCAATTAAACTGAAAGGAATTCCAGTACATCTCTAAGGTCCGCTGTCTGCTTCCCCTTTCTCCTGACAGTCGCGAAAGTTAGCAGAGGTTGGGTCATGAAGACAGAGCACAAAACCTGGTAAGAGTTACGTTTCTATAAAGCAAACTATTTCTTTAACATATGAGTGGGAATGAATCGATTCTCACTGATACTCAGAGGACTCTGGCCCCCTTCTTTGACTCACTACAAATATTCTCTCATCTCAGCTCCTCTACAACATAATATTAATGTTCCCTTCTTTGATCCCTTTTTGTGGAGTTTTGACGTGGAGCTGTGGTCTGGGTGAGACCAGGCTGCCACAGAAAGGCAGCTGACATTCTTCCTGCAGGTCATTTGACAGCCCAGTTTCACCAAAATTTATATTTCCACCATTCCTTAAGTAACAGAACAATCATACAATCATTGCACAAAATTGCATGGTTTCAATTATATTTCCTCCTATGTCTCTGACTGCTTCTTGGCAAAAAAAAAAAAAATAATTCTGTGAGTCAGAGTCTCAAAATAGAAAGGGCAAAGAGGGTCAGAGAGATCAAAAAAGAAATCCATCAGCTATGTCAGGGGTTGCTTGTACATGGTGGCCCCCTAAGACATTTGTAACAAACACAATTAAATAATGAGTTAAATTATTTCCTTCCCTGCACCAGGAATAAAGGGGAATGGAAGTTGGAGACTTTGATTTTTGTTATTAGTGTTTTAGTTTTTTTTTTAAAGATACTCAGTTGAGGGTAGACCTGCACAACTGAAATCATGGTGACTGTAGGGGAAAACCACTTTAAAAATAATGTTTCAGCTTGTTTTAAGATGGTCTATCCATCAGGAAGCATAATCCTAGAGTAAGGTAAAACATGAGAAAGAAAACTTAGGTTCTCTTTTCCATGCACCCAATTTAAGGTTATCATTAGGATATAAGAATAAAGGCAAAAGAACAATGTACTGTGGACATGGTGAGCAATATAGACAGAAGCAAGGCAGAAGCAGATATTCAAGCAATGCACTTTTTTTTCTATGAAGCACACGCCCCCCTTTTACATCTGACGTCAAGTTGACGATTTTAGGAGTCAGCAAGTGCAGCTGATATCTGGCTCTTAGGATACACGCGTCACCTTGCTTCCAAGTTTCCTTCACTTGGCACTGCATGCATTTATAAATTCTCATTCCCCCCAATCTACCAGTTACATCTGCAGCCAAAGCATTTCTTCCCCAAAGAGGAGTTAAGGCCAAGCAAGACAAAGAATTTGCTGATACACATATATCACTCCAAGAACACCCCTGACAAGCCTCCACACCCAATTTAATTACTTCCCCACTGTAAAAACACTTCCCATCTGCATCTATTCTAATCATTCCAAACCCAAAATAAACTTTCTGTAAAGCTAGCTAAACACATGAATGACATTTGCTGTGGGCTCTAAGTGGGGCAGCATTTTGTCAGGCAGTGTTTTCCCCAGCGGACATTTTATGCTGATGCATTGTTCCGTATGGAGTTCAATTCTTTTAGATTTCTTCAGAACGCTATTGCAAAAGCCTAGGCTCTAAAATTGAAGCTGAAAAAATATTTCCCCCTCTCTGTCAGTGCCCCGTTGTTGTATTATCTTAGTGCCGGTTTGCCCATCCCTAGACCTACGACGACGTCAAGCAAAGCTGATGACGACCCGAAGGCAGAGGTCAGTCAGGAGGAACGTCAGCCGGGCACTAAACGTCTGGCACCCCTGAGCTGAAAGTGTCTGTAGGTTGTCCTGGTGGCCTTTGCACCATGGGTAAGATTTGTTTCTTTTATTCGTTTTCAGTCCTTTAAAGCTTTAGTGTGCTTAGAGACTGATTTCCCTGTTTACCCATTTTATAGGGAATTGTAAGAAACAATTAACCTATGGCAAACAACTGTGAATTCTAAAGAACCCACACACTTTTCAATTTATAGGGATATATAATACTAAATAATAGGACATTTTAAACAATCCTTAAAAACAGCCATTATTCATCTTAAAAGCAAAATTACATCTTTTGTGCTTTTTAAATTTTTTTTGCAATGATGGGGTCAAACCTAGAGCCCTCAGCCTGTTATAGAAGTCTTCCATCACTTAGCTAGACATCTACCTTAAAATAAAATGTTTATGGGGAAACAGGCAAGGATTCTATATAGAAACTAGAAATGGATGATTTCGTTCTAGAAATAAGATCATTAAATTTTGGATTTGTCTGTTTCTTTTCCAGCTCAGTGATACCATTTGTAACCAAGATTAAATTGTTGCTATAGTTTTCTTATCACTTAAAATGTATTTAGGGATAGTGCTGTGTGTCAAAAACATCCTGAATAGGATTAAATGTAAAATATTTGACATGAAATGTTCATATTAAGGAAAATTATATTGCTATTTTCCAACTAGCTCCCTTCCACACATTGCTAACAAAATTTATCTAATCATTTATATAATTCTTGAAAAATAAATCTTAGATATATTAGTCATAGAAGCAGTGAAATTATTAGGAAGGAACAAGATCTGGAGACTTCTCTTCTCTCCACCCATTCTAGATTATTCTGCTTTTTAGGCAAAATGTTGAATGAGCTATCAATTTTGTAAGGCCCCAATACATGAAAATTATTCGATCTTATTTTGACAACTAATTATGAAGAGAAAAGACCAGATGTCAATAATTATGTATCATTTTATATACCCATAATTCATCTAAAGGAAAAGAAAAAGAGTACATAATCATTTAATATATAGAAGAATCAATTACAGGAATATCATACCATACAAGAATTCTTTGAATGGTAAATGTATGGCCCATGTTGTACATTGACTTTTCAAAAGGAAAGCATGGTAGCCTTTGCAGGTTAATGAGATCTGTATTGTTTTGGTGTACTGGGAAAAATCAATACATTCATCCTATGCAGGAAAAAGACATAGCATACCAGTACCTATGTCAAAATAAGCAGTATCTTAATGACATAGAGTAGGTCATACCATTAATATGTTAAGGACATGTGCTTTTTATAGTTGTGGTATTTATAATAGTTTTACTTGTCCATTTAAAATTGAGCCCTGGATTTTGAAAAGAAAGCACTGATAATGTGCAGGCCTAGAACAAATCTGTTGGGCAAATGGCCCAACCACAAACAACTGAGTATTGTTAAAGTCCTGTTTGAAGGGCTTGGCTATTTTAATTCATTTTTTCTACCAGTTCTCCCAAACAACAAACAGAATTTTGTTGATTTTGAGATTTTTAACTTGTTAGTATTCTGAAAAATCTAGTCACATTTCATTAGAAAGAAAAATATAGGGTTTAACAAGCAACAGATTCCATGATTATTCAGTACCAAGTACAATTCCAGATATATGTACTTGTAAGAGAGAGTTAGAATGAAAAATTAAAGTTTGTAAAATAATATCTATGGAAAAATTTTAAGTATTTCTGAAGAAGCTTGTATTATTTTTGAAGCTGACTTCAATCAGTCTCTTTTAAAAATTAATTTTGTGATTAATAATGCCCTTGCTAGATATGCCTATACACACACACACACACACACACATATACATACACACACACACATGCACACACAACATGCAAAAATTTCAATATTTCAAATCTCCTTCATATCAAGTGTAGAATGCAACAAATTCATGGTTTTTCCAAAACTGCACTTTTTCTTAATGAAGTATTGACTTTTATTACTGTACCTGGAATTCTGGGGTTCTGAAACATCGGATTCTGGGCACGTTTTCTTTACCTGTAGAAAAAGAGCACTTGTTATTCTCCTATGAAAATACAGCTTCCTCATTCATGGCCACATGCTCTTTAAATACAAAGTGGCTTGGCTCTGCTCCCCAACATCTCTGTCAAATACTCTACATTTTATAGCAATAGCGGGCCGTACTAGATACCGCGTTTCATTATTATCACAGGAACAGCTGCCAAATACACTTCCCTGGGCCCCATCACTATGCACAATGTTTGGTAAAATAGCGGAGGACCAGCCGAACTGGGAACAAAGAACCAAGTTTCCCTATTAGGAACTAGGAAATCACACTGTCCTCAGTCCACTGAGAATGTTGCTCCAGTGGACATGGCTTCTGTCTCCCACTAAGGTCCACAATAATAAATAGTGTTCATGAAATCATTCCTATGTTAATTTTCCATCATCTCCGTCCTGACTGAGCATTTTATACATTCTCAGCAGGTTAATTAAGTTTCAACATTGCTCACAGACTTTTCACACACCTTTGCAGTTAGTACTTAGGCACAAAGTCCGGATCTACTTGAGGGTTTTATCCCACAATATAGGTAAGGAGTGAAAACAGCATTTGCTCCTGGAGTTTGCGATCCACTTCTGTGCCGAGGTATGCAGTTTACCTTCTACAGGAAGGCTAAACACAAATCCATTGTCTTTTCCATTTAACTTCAAGTACAGAGACTTGTCTGATTTGTCTCAGTTTACGTGGGAATGGCTTTTGAGACACAGTCTTATGGAATCTAAGATGGCTTAGAGCTTGCTATATACCTGAGTATAACCTTGAACTTTTTATCCCCCCCTGCCTCTACCAGCTAAACACTGGGATTGCAGGTGTGTACTACCATACCTAGCTTGATTAGTGTGGTCTTATAAGAATGTTGTATATGTAGCAGATTCTTTGAAAATCCTTCAGTTCATATTAGGAATGTAGAATATACCTTTCCATGTCACATAATATGGATGTACATATTATGGAGGTCTATCTGTGCAACTTACAGGATCAAGGGGGATTTAACTTCAAATATGTAACCTGGAGGGGAAAAAATGTTTACTCAATACAAAACATGCCTACATTTCAAATTTTTAGGCTACGGTACTAATTTCCAGCTCACACTATAATTCCTTCCTCCTCTGCTGACTCAGAAGAATGCTTTAAAAGCAAACACTCAAATCCCTATACTTTCAAACATCTGTGACGATTTTTGCTTCATTTCTCAGCCTAGATGTGTTTGTTATCTGGGAAACCACTCATTTCATTGATCAGCAATATCCTCTGTTTTACCTTCTCTGTATGAAAATAACACTGACTAGCAGAGACATTGTCGTCCTGTCCTCTTAGATGACTGCAGCACTGGAAGGTGTGGGGGTATTGTGTTCCCCAAAAATATTGTGTATGCTAATAAACTTATCTGGGGTCAGAGAACAGGACAGCCACAATATTAAACATGAGGATAGGCAGTGGTAGCATACGCCTTTAATCCTAGCATTCCAGAGGCAGAAATTCATGTGTTCAAGGATACACCCAAGCATGGTGACCCACGCCTTTAATCCCAGAAAGTCAGCCTTTAATCCCAGGAAGTGGTGGTAGAAAGCAGAAAGGTATATAAGGCGTGAGGACCAGAAACTAGAGGCACTTGCCCTGGAGAGGCCTTTGGCCTGGAGAGGCATTTGGCCTGGAGAAGCATGTGGCTGGTTAAGCTTTCAGGCTTCTAGCAGCAGTTCAGCTGAGACCCATTCTGGATGAGGGCTCGGGGCATCCAGTCTGAGGAAGCAAGACCAGCTGAGGATCCAGCAAGGTGAGGTAGCTGTGGCTGGTTCTGTCTCTCTGACCTTCCAGTGTTCATCCCAATACCTGGCTGAGGTTTGATTTTATTAAGAAGAACTTTTTAAGACACATGCTACAGGAAGGTCAAGGGGTGAAGAAATATTTTTAAAAGTAATTAAGAAGAGAGAAGAGTGAGCTAGACAAGACAGTGCTGGAGAGCTCATCTGGGTAGAGATGATGAGGGAAAGCTAGGAAGCAGACCAACCCAGCTACCATCCAGACCCAGAACCAGGGCTATGAGTTGGCTGACCCCAACATCCACTAAATCTATGAACTGTTGGAGTGTGAGAAGGTGATGAAACAAAACAGCAGGATCTTTATGACACAGGACAACAGTATATTCAAGTGGAATGCCAGTGAAAGTCCATTGTAGGTGGTGTAGCAGAAATAAGAGGCCTTGAGCCAGACCAATGACTCCTGGTAATGAATACTTGCAAACAAAGATGAACAGACTATAGGATAAGCTGTGTATCTCAAGGGGCCACACCACAGCTTCCACAGCTAGATGATAATGATGATGATGATTCTTCTTCTTCTTCTCCTCCTCCTTCTTCTTTCTTAATTTTTGTTTTGTTTCTTTGTTTTTGTTTTGATTTTCGGTTTTTGTTTTAAATTTGGTTTTGACTGTGGGGGGAGGTTGCAAGGGCAGAGGTTGGACATGAGGGGACAAGGAAAAAAGTGGGATCGGAATACATGATGTGAAATCCACAAAGAATCAATTTTTTTTTTTTAAAAAAGAAGAAGAAAGAAGAGAAAATACACATAGAGAGAAAGGAAAAAGAACACTTTTCCAGGGCTGTCTGTGTGACACTGGGTTTGGAACTGTCCACTGAAGCCAGGAGTCACAGTGGGTATATAAGTAAAGACAATTCTCTCCCTTTCCAAGAACATATTGTTAGGATTCTGCCACTCCTCCAGCTGCATGACCACACATGCGCAGTGTAGTAGCTAAGCAAGGGGTCTTATATCTTATGTCTTACGTCATCCCTGAGCTGTATGATTATGTAATGCACATGGCATGGCCATGCAATCTGCACATGCATGCGTGGCATAGCTCCATAAGCCCACATGTGCATGTTCAGGGGAATCCTTAAAAAGCCGGTCACAGACTCCTCCCCTGTCTTCTGCTCTCTCCTCCTCCCCACTCTGCATGTGTCTTCCACAGGCCTGGTCACTCCCTTCTGTCCCTTCCTCCCCTAGCCCTAATAAAGCTCTGAGACTGGGTTTTGTGGTGCCTCGTCACCTTTCTCCCATGGTAACAGCTCTGCTTATTTAAAAGCAACATGTATCAGTAACTGATAGATCAGCAGGAAGAGTTAGGGTCCCATGAGCCCTGTTCCTATCCTTAACTGATGACAAAGCTAGTCTTATACAGGCCTAGGGAGTGTATCTCCAGCTGTGTAATGCCTAGAAGATGACATTTTTCAGCCTTTCTCCCTATTTGAAGAGGGTGGGCGAACGTGATGGTGGAGGAGAGATAAGAAAGGGGGGGAATTAGAGTAATCACAAAACATATATATGTGTGAGATTAAAGAACACATTGGATTAATGAAATTGTTTTTTAAAACACAAATGATTGCTTAATTTAGTTCCTAAAAATGAAATGAGAATTTAAGCTCACACAACTTATTATAAAGTCTTTGATAGGCTTATTGTCCAAGTAATTAAGAACTAAACAGAAGGATCTTATGAAACAGATTTCCTATCCCACTGATATTTTTCCTCATGACTCATCACCTGAGCCTGTAAAGAGCTACCAGATGAATGCACAGAAATCATCCCACAGTGAATGCCACTTTCCTTAAGACTATGACTTTGAGACTGACTGAAGAAGCACCAGAACAAAGCAGTGGAGACACACTCCCAATCAAATCAGAACACAACAGTAGAGACACACCCTCCCAACCAAACCAGAACACAACAATAGAGACACACTCTCCCAGTCAAACCAGAACACAACAGTAGAGACACACTCTCCCAACCAAACCAGAACACAACAGTAGAGACACACTCTCTCAGTCAAACCAGAACACAACAGTGGAGACACACCCTCCCAGTCAAACCAGAACACAACAGTAGAGACACACCCTCCCAACCAAACCGGAACACAACAGTAGAGACACACTCTTCCAGTCAAACCAGAACACAACAGTGGGGACACACCCTCCCAGTCAAAGCAGAACACAACAATAGAGACACACTCTCCCAATCAAGAGACAGACAAAAAGCTTCCTGTAACTTGTGCACAGACCTTTTCAGGCTTATCACTTACACTGAAAAGAAGGAACTTGTTATTCTTTAGCTATTGTTAGAGCATATTTCTACCTCGGTGGTTATAATATTGTACCCAGTTTGCTCATGGCCAGATGAGGAAAGAAGTCTTTAGGATGTGTAGGCACTGTATAAGAATTCAGCAAATGCATGGTAGGGATGCAGGGAGCAAACTAACTCTGCCAAAAGGAGATTTAAAAAAAGAAGCTAATGAACTGGTCTCTGAACTGAGCATGAGAAGCTGTAAGCCAGAGTGACTCTGTCTGCTTAAGGGTAGGTCTACTAACATGGAGTTTGCCAGACAAATCACATGACAATGTCCCTACACCAGGTAAAGAACTTAGACATTTGTCTTTGGGCAGTGCAGACGGTTGAGAAGTTCTAAGATGCATGTGGAATGGAGATGGCCTAGAAGGTAGGTGGAAAGAAGACAGAGTGAATGCTGAAGGGAAAGAGGGAGCCTTCTAAAATGGCAGATGGTCTAAGTGAGTGCACAGAGGCTGGTGACCTTGTCAACACTATACCGCCAGCATTGCCAGCATCGAGTAGGCGCTTGTTCATTCAGTGAGTCAGCAGCTTAGCAGCGAGGATTGTGAAGACCCAAGCGGAAATCGGAAATTGGAGCTGAGGGGGAAATGAAAGCACATTTTGTATAGACATTTCTGAACAAAACTGACTGAATATTGCAATTGACTGAAGTACTAGCTGAAAAGTTTCAATCCCCCGGAAGTGACTAACACTGCCAATGTAATAAGTCAGAGCAGGCCAAATTAATAAATCCAGGTTTAATCTGAACAGAGCAAAACACCTCGCAGGTGACTGTCCGGCAGGCAGAAGAGGAATCACGGAGCACATGGCAGATATGGTGACCAGGTCTTAAGTAAGTAGCATGTAGGTGTGGTCTTGAGCAGCCCCAGGGAGGGGCTGACTCTTGGCCGGCTTTCTTAGGGGTGGGGTATGGCATGCGAGAGAGGTGAGTCTTCCACCTAAACATTCCAGACTCCTTGAGTATAGGGGCACCTGTTCAAGTCTGTACTTCCTGTGGGCATGGGATGATGTAGAGAGAAGGGAGTCAGGTGGGGCTTCCAACTAAGCATTCCAGACTCTTTGTGTATATGGCGCCTGCAGGGCTTCCACCTAAACACTAATATGATCTGATAACTCTCTCTGCCCTTGAGAAACTACAGCTATTCCAAAGTCCAAGACCCTTTCTCTTTTATGATGACTTCTGATTTTTATTTGTTTATTTATTCATTTATTCTCTGCTGCAGTGTCAGAACCTGTAACCCAGGGCACGTGAAGCAAGTGTTCTACCACTAAGCTATACACAACCTCTATCTTATTTCTTTCTTTTTTTTTAAGATTTATTTATATATACAGTGCTCTGCCTGCATAACAGAAGAGGGCACCAGATCTCATTACAGATGGTTGTGAGCCACCATGTGGTTGCTGGGAACTCAACTCAGGACCTTTGGAAGAGCAGCCAGTACTCTTAACCTCTGAGCCATCTCTCCAGCCCTTATTTCTTAACTAATAGAGAAAAGTTAAATGGAACTTCAAAAAACTTAGATAGTCTCTAAGCTTACTATGTTCCTTGATGGTGGAATTAGACACCAATTGCACAATTCACCTGCTTTGGGCTCACTCTTCTACTTGAATAGCACCTGCTGAGTCACATGTGTTATGGAAGTGAGCATGTTCTTACAGAATGCACCACCCCTGTCTCCAGTATAATTGCAACTGACTTTGAATTGGTTTTAAACAATGTGGAAACAGGCAGGGCCAGAAATTAGGCTAAAGTTCATAGTCATAATTTAAGTGCAAATTCTTGTTTTCATGGGATATCCAAGAGTTCAAAGCCAGCATGGTCTACATATATAGTGACAGTCTTGTTCCAAAAAGCAATTGAATAGACAATCAATGAAAGGAAAATAAAGAGAGGAAGATAGATATATTAATTAATGGCTACCTAGCTAGATGATAGATAGAAGATAGATGATAGATAGATAGATAGATAGATAGATAGATAGATAGATAGAAGATAGATGATTGAAGATAGGTAGAAAAGAAAGGAGAAAAAATGAAGAAGAAAATAAAAAAAATCTGAGTTTTAAATCAGTTAAACAACTTGCCCAAATCCCAGCACTAGCATTAACTGGCCAGGAATTAGAAATAAAAACTATACATCAAGCTTTTCCTCTCCTATGCTGTAGTTGCAAGTGGTTGTTTTTTCAATTGTCCTTCTTTTCTTCCTTCCTTCCTTCCTTCCTTCCTTCCTTCCTTCCTTCCTTCCTTCCTTCCTTCCTTTTTTCTTTAAGAGGTATGGTTGAAATAAAAAAGTGCACATATTTAATGTACAAAATTTGATGAGTCTATAATAAGAATATACTTGTGGCGTCATCATCATAATCTACTATAAAGATACCAATCGCCTCCAAAAATCTCTTCTCATCCTACTTCTTTGTGTGTTTAGGGTAAGCACACATGAGATGTAGTCTTAGGAAGTCTTTAGACGAGACCTGTAGTAGACTGTTGTTAGCTGTAGACACTACACTGTACAGCAGTTCTGAGGACTTATTCATCTTACCTAACTAAAAGTTCGCACTCTTGACTCACAAATTCCTCGCATTAAAATTAAAGTCCCATGGACCACTTTCCAAGGAAGAGCATCCTTGTTGCTTCCTATCATACATCGATTTCTAAACACATCTTTTAAATTAGTCTACGGAAATAACTGATTTTTTTTTTGTAAAGGGCTTACAACATTTAAATTCAAGATAAGTAAAAGGAAAAGGGTCTCAAAAAATTACCCAGGTGCCTCTAGTATCCACCCTACCTGCTAGCACCACTGCCCCACTAATTACTGTCAAAGTCTGATGTCAAAAGCAACTTACTCTCTGAAATATCAGAGATTTCATGTAGCTAGCCATTAGCAAAAGCCTGAGAAATGCCAGCTACTCTCCATCCACAGAGATGCACAAGATCCAGACAGCTCAGCAGAGTCGCCAGCAAAGATACATAGCCTTGGCTGCTGGCTACTTAGAACTCACATCATGACTGGATTAAATGAATCCATCTCTGCATAAAAAAAAAAAATTGGACTTCGAAATCCAAGTTTTGAAAAAAGAAAGTAAAATACCACGATATCCTTTATGTTGGAAAAATGGGATGATTTTTATTTAATATACTAGGTTTGATAACACATTTTTCCTTGTTCCTCTACTTTTATTACATAGCCACTAGAAATTTTAAAATACATTTGCATCAGTTTTCAACTGAATAGCCTTGACCTAGACCAGCAAAAGTCTGTCTGCATGGCTCATGTAATCTACGAGAAGAGATGTTTGGGGAACTTACTAACGATAAACAAAGGAAACAATGTCTGCAGGGGCAAGAGTTCAGAAGAAAACAAAGAAAAATAATTGGGCGGAGAAAGCCAGCCCAATTTTAGCCTTATTTTAGTTGGACAATCACCATTTACAAACTCATTTTTCTATTTCAAATACAATTTATTGTTCAAAACTGTTAGGCTTCATTAACACGAGTAAGTAAGAATAATATAAAATAAGTTGTATAGAATATGAGATTTGGTATTACAAATAGTGATTATTATCAATATATAGAAAATATAATTTCTAGAATATTTTCTATTATGACAAGCATTTTGAAGTCTAAAAATCAACCTAAATATTTTTCTGACATTTTCTAACTACTAGGTGCTTTGAGAAGTTCACAATCTCTTGAGAAAAAAACAGAAGTAACTCCTAAGTAAGTGCATAAATAAGAACAAACTTTATTTTAATTCCACCAATAGTCTTTTCAAAAAGCTGGAATCAATTATCACAGTTATTTCCTATTTTATCTTGCTGTTTCCAGTTCCCGAAATATTAACAATAACACATAATCTAAGGAAAAAAAGAAAGTGATATTTTGGAAAGACTAATTTTCAAATTTCAGCATTTTCAAGTAAACCTATTTCATTTCATAATTTCCTCTACAGAGAAAAAGATAAATTCTGAAACTGTAAATAGAAACAAAATTATCAAAAGTGAAAGTTTCTCAATACAAGGGACAAACTATTATTTGTGTTTTAAGATTGGCATGTGAGATAGTATTTATTCACTGACATGTGTAGGGTGTATAACAGAAATTAAATTTGTGTGTACTGTTATTTAAGAACACACACACACATACACACACAGTGGAGGGGTGTGGGTGGGCGAGAATTTGTTCTAAATCTATCAAATGTAGACTGTTGTACACAGAACATTCTGTAAATAAGGAAAATAAAATAGAAATTACTGTCAACAATAATTTAAACTCGTTAGCTTTGCTTCTATTTAAAATATGAATGTTCTAAGTGTGAATCTGACCGAACAATTGATACTGTAAAGAACACTGTAAAGCAAAAATACTTTATAAAGTGCGTTTTATGACTGAATTGAATAAAATTATTGAAGATTAGCCTAATATAGCAGAATAGCACTTAATTCTAGTTCATTATGTTCTGAAATAGTGAAAATTATACATCTTTAAGCAACAATGATTATGTGACTTTTTACATTTCCTAATACAAAGTTGATCATATTTAAATTTTAAGAGAGATAATGGTATTTAAAAGTATTTTCAAATAATTATTCCATCTTATCCTAAGGGTTTAATCATGTTCTCATTTAAGAGTCTAAATCAAACGACCTTATTTTTAATTGATTTTCTTTAGAAAACTGATAACTAAATGTCATAGTTTGAAGAGCTTCCTTGATCTCCAATTCAAAGAATTCAGTAAATATGAGTTAAAATATGTTGTTTTTATTCGGCCTCAAGAAGTACTTATAACAAAATAAAATATAAATACAGATATAACATTTTAAGTCCAAATACATAATTTTACAATATAGGTGTGTGTCAAAAGACAATCCAAAATTTACTTAAATCTATGTGCATTCCTAAATATAATACTTACATTTACATAGTTAATATGAACCTATAATTAAACACTTGTACACACTGTAAAGTGATAACCTATGAGCATTTGTGTATCAAAGCAGATAATTTAATTTATCACGGGAAGTTCATCATACAACTGGTGAACCACTAGATCTGTGTATGCATTAAGTCAGAGAAGTGTAGTCTCAACTAACGAACCTGAAGCGTCTCAGCATTTCTTCACAAGCTCTACTTGATATTTTAAAAGAAATGTTCACTTCTTTGGTCCTGAGTGACTCAAAACGCAGAACACCAATGTTTCCATAAAGAGCTTTGAAAAGTTTGTATTAAAATTCACAGACATTTCAGAGGCTTTCTATGGAAAATAGAATGCCATTTTGTCAATTGGTAGTCACCACAACTAGAAATAGACTCTGTGAAAATCTAATTATGATGTATAACATAAAGCAATTTTAATGCAGCATCTTTTTCCTTAGATACACAAATCTCAGAGCCCTAAAAGGCATACATCTCTGAAATCTGTTTCATAGAGCTCAGAAGCTTTCTTCCCTCTTTGGTCTATCCAATTTCAACATGAGGGATCAGTTCCTACCCAGGTTCCATCTGCACTAAAAGTCAGTTTGTAAATTACCACTCATTTATTGTAACAGTAAATGATCTCTAGTGCATTATTAGGTATCTTCATCTACTTCAGTCAAAGAAAAGCTGACATAATTCACATTAAGTGCTATATCAAAGATACAAATGAATATTCTAAGTTCAACATTCAACAAAATAAGCATTAAGATTAAAAACAGTAGTGTTACATGTACATGTGTATGCATACTACATGCTGCACTTTCATGTGTGCCCACATACATATGAATACACATTCACACCTACAGGTACACCCCCCTACACACACACACACACACACACACACACACGCACGCACACGCACATGAAAAGAAGAAAATACAATATACACACATGCAGGTACACTACACTACACTACAGAGAGAGAGAGGGAGGGAGAGAGAAAGAGAGAGAGAAGAGAAGAGAAGAGAAGAGAAGAGAAGAGAAGAGAAGAGAAGAGAAGAGAAGAGAAGACAAAACCAAACCAAAAACAGTGGCAGAAGAATGTTAAATAGTGGAAATGGTTTCTCTCCTTCAGTATTTGTTTCTGGTGCTCAGTGCAGGGGGCTTGGCTTGGGGAGAGAGGTTAGACAAAATCACACACTGGGGAGAAATTATGTTTAAGTGGAAAAAACCCTATAGTCTATAGCTCCTGAGCAACTACAACCAACACAATCACATTCCAGAGTTTTAGAGTTTGTTGCAAGGCTTCATGTGTTTGAAAACAACTTATGCAACAGCACAGGACAATAAATCATAATTACTTATGTACTGTACATCAGCATGGAACCAGATGTCAAACCCATCAACCTTTAAAGTTCTACTACATCTATTTTCTCCTTGGCTTTCCATATAGGTTTTTTTTTCTGTCATCTGCAAGAAATACCACATGCACTAAGCATTATTTAGAAATATTTCAACCCCTCCCAATGGTACATTGTTTCATTATCATCCAGCAGGGCAAAAGTAACTCTGTACTTAAAATGCCACAAAAGGAACCAAGAGATGCCTTAACATATTGTATTGCCGCTCAGGGGAAAGCACCCACACACACACCCCCACACTCCCAGTTTGGAAATAAGACCAGGTCATCCATTTTTAGCAGTATGCATAAATACTGCAGGTAAGTGGTTTTAGATAGATTCATTTTCTGCTTAAAAATATGTACAATAAATATCAAAGCCATACCTCTTCATGTTTCCTGTCTTCTTTTAAAGCTCTTATTGACATTTACTCATTTTTTAAAAGTCCCCTGTGTCATGAGAAAGGCACAACATATTCTAACAAAAAAATCAAATGGGATATTCTGTCTGAACTGTGAAGTGCTGTATAAGGAACACACTACAAATCTGTTGAATCTGCTGAAACTAAACTAAGATTGCTTGTTGTACTGAGCATCTCACAAGAAACTAGGGAAGAATAATTCCACTACTTTGGCCTATCAGTATCTTTATTGGTAGGCTTTCCTCTCTGCAGAAGTGAAAACATGATTTTTCTTGTACTCATGTTTTAACATAATCTCAAGAATTCATCCCCAACCCCTAAGTAGAGAAAACTTGGTAATGCTTTGGCAATGTCTTCTACCCCACAACGCCCTTTTCAAGTTATTGGAATGTTATGGCCACAAGTTTAAGAAAAACCCTCCCATTTCGCATGACCTGCCAAGCACAACAGGACCCCAGACAACCCAGTCCTCTACCATTTAACAAAGTCAGCTCATCTTAGTCATGAAGCTTCAAAAGAATTTGGTCACAGGCACCGATAAGCTATCACATTTTAAAGTGTAAATA
>CABHPH010162840.1:0-83970 GCA_902168325.1 Peromyscus nudipes | reverse complement strand
TAACATAGAGTTACTAACTATGCATCTCTCTAACCAGCTTTGCTATCAGTCTGTGAAATGTGCTTCCTTCTATTCTCAACTCTGACCCCAGGGAAGAAACCACCCCTAACATGGGAACACCATCATGTCTCTAGGACAAACAGGCCCTGGTGCTTACCTTATTCAAGTAAGAGCTACCTTAAAATATGAGGAACTGATTTTTATTAATGTTAAAAAAATTTATGCTGAGGATTATTGGACCCCAAAGTTTAGGGTCCTAAGTGGGCACCCCACGAACCCAGACTCCAGTCCAGTTGATGCAATAGCAAGAGGTTTTTATTACGGCTGTATACAGTCGGGCAGACTCTGCTCAAAGAGCAAGAGTTGCATCATACTACAGTTCATAGGTGCTTTTAAAGGAAAAACCCACAAGTCACAAGATTACAATTTCCATACAATCACAGAGTGATCACAGAGTGGGTACAGTGGGTACAGTTACGTCAACCTCAAGGGGGGTATTGGGGGGGGAGTGGAGCCTACACAAAGGTCACAGTGGTCCTTCCTGGAACATTTGCAAACTATCCCAGTCACAGTTGAGCACATCTCTTAACAGAAATCTCTTTACATTGTTATGTTGTTGCAGGGGTGGTCAGCTTGCCCTGGGAACTAGATTTTTAGCTTCTCATTTCCTGGTGCTTGAAGTTTCTCATTTCCTGAGGCTTGGTAGTGTAAGCCTGAAGGATTAGGGTCTTTCAGGATGAGTAGAAAATTATGAGATCTCAGCCAACATAAGTGATCAGATAAAGGACCCATTTCTTATCCTTTTAGTTGGCAGCCTGAATCTCTTCAAATTGGTATTGTCCCATTTTTCTCAACCTAAACCTCCGTCCCTCTCTATCTGAAGCCTTTTGCCAGTGAGTTCATGCTATTTGCCTCTTTCTTTTCTATCTTGACTGAGATGAAGCTATGCCTTACACCATCATGATTCTCCAAGGTTCATGAGAGGCTAACCTGAGAGACCTCTTAGACTATCAACTGCTCAAAACCCCCTCTGGATGTTCTGAAACTTGAGAATGAAGAGAATCTAAGATGTCTCATTTATTTAAAAATTTCTCAAGTAATATGATATTTGGGAACATATCTTAGATAACAGGTACTAAAGTATGTCTTTTTTTGAGACAGGGTTTCTCTGTGTAGCTTTGGAGCCTGTCCTGGAACTCACTCTGTAGCCCAGGCTGGCCTCGAACTCACAGAGATCTGCCTGCCTCTGCCTCCTGAGTGCTGGGATTAAAGGCATGAGCCACCACTGCCCTGCCTTAAAATATATCTTAAGTCATTATACACTCAAATAAAAAAAAAACACTCTAATACATTTAATAACACTTTATTTTAAAGTGTTTAACATTTTATTCAGCAAAATATTTAGATACTTAGAGCTTTAAATTGAATCAAGGCTTACATTATCAAACACAACTTTAGGCTAAGGGTTTTGTTGTTTGTGATCAAATTTCTCTGTAGCCCAAGTTCAGACTCACACCGATGAGTCTTGCTTCAGCCTCCCAAGTGTTAGGATTGTACGTGTAAGTATCACACCCTGCTTAGACACTGAGATTTCAAATTGTCATTTTATTAATGAACATAGAAAATAGAAATCCTGAAATTATAGATTCCTATTGTTGAGAGCAACCTTGAATGCACAGTATTTAATCCTTTGTCAATATAGTGTGATTCATCTGGTCTTCTATGAATGGAAAACTTTGACCAAGAAATTCTAATTTTAGAACTCACTGCAGAAAGGTACCATAATTACAGCCATTGGGTTGTTTAGCTCCAGAAAACGTCAGCATTTACCATAATGAGAAAATGAGAAAACAGTATCACTTTTCCTGGAGAATCAAAAGGAAAAAGAGAAAAAAAATCATTAAAAGTTAATTTACACTTTTTGGATAATTTACATGCTTATGTAAATATTTATAAGTGAGGATTTGAACTCGGGACAAGTTGGAGATTATGATTTATTCTAAAAGCGGCTGTGTCCGCTTGCTTCCTTGCTCCTTTATATGCCCTTTTGCTACTGTGGAGATCCTTGACAACTCTCAGTCAAAAGCCACACCAGATTCATGAAAGAAGAGCTCTAGGGAATTCCAGGTCTGCCAAGAGGCATGTATAACTTTGGAAGCAAACAGGCAAATATTTGAATTTTTTCAAGAGGAGATACACCCACAAGGAAATGAATGAAGAAGGCTGACAAGTCTTCAGACAACAAACACTTAGAATGAAGGACACAGGGACAGGAGTTCGGCTGAGAATGCTCTGTGCTCTGAGGAAGGTGTTGAGGGACAGGGAAACTTCAAGAGACAAAGTTGACATGACACACGTTTCTTTTGAGCATTTATTGGCTCATTGTCCACAGTGAATTTTAAAGCTCAGCATTCAGTCTGATTCTTGATCCATTATTTTGCCTGTAGCTAGAATTTTGCAAAGCGGATACTTGTGGCGTCACAGAGACACACTCGCTAATGTTACAGTCTCCGAATTACATCAGCGTAGCTATTACCCAACCACTAGTACTTTACAATTCACCAAATTAAGTTAAATTAATCCATTTACACATCTGCAGAACACTTAGCACAGATATGTTGACAGTTACCGAGGAATACTCTTAAGAGGAGCTAGAAGTACATTTCCTTGGCTTTTATAAAGCAGAGCTAACTTTGATACACCCCATGTGCCTAGATTACCAAGAATACAAATCTTTATATCACTGTGTAATGCTTTATTCATGACTGGAAGAACAAGTATTTACTGCTGCATTCTCACCTCAGTGCATTGCAGAAGATACATTTATTGCAATAAGTTTTCCCATTAGTTGCACAGATTGGATAATACTCTTTGGTACACATGTCATGATACTTTGCATATGGTTGACAGTCTAGCTGTAAGAGAAATACAATCAAAATTATTTAATAGTGAACATTTGGTTACAATATTATTGAAATATGATATATCATACATTCAACAAGAGATAGCATACTGTATATTTAGTATCAAAATCAAATATCTACACACCCACTATCCAGTAACTAATAAAGTAGTCTCAATACTTTTGTAGAAGTCATCCAAGGCATTCTATTCTTTTGGCAATATTATCAACGTTTAGAGAACACAGACTACTCAATTTCTAAAAACAAACTAGAACAGAAAAGTTAAAAAATTGATGTCAGGAAAATAACCATAAATGTATTGAGATATATAAAGCCAAAAAGTTGTTGTTCTTTATTATGTTTTGAATTATATTTACTTATGGTCATATACTGTAGATATTGAGATGAACCCTATGTATTTATTATCTGAACCATGGAGCAGCTAAGTGGACATTTCTATAAAGGGCTAGGTAGGAAAATCAGGCTTTGGGGAGCCGGTGGTCTTTGGTGCTGCTTTCCACTCTGCCATGACGGAGGAAAGCATCCAGATAACGTGCAAACAAAGGAGTGTGGCTCGACCCTTCATTTTTGGACTTTGAAATTTGTATTTTCTATAAGGTTCACATACAAAGAAAAACCTTTTGTATTTTTTTCTATCTACAAATTTTAAAAATTATTCTTGGCCCAGGGACCGTACAAATTTGTCCATTGGCCAGCTATGAAACTTAGTAAAGAATTCTCAAATTTGTGACTACAAATATTTATTTATAAAGCAGGATAGTGAAAATCTGCAGCATACCATTCATTCTAATCATAACAAAGCATGAAAGAGAAGCCAATGGGTACAGTGTGGGTGTTCTACAGCATTGACACCTATTTTAATCATATTTTAGGTATATGTGCATTAAATATGTACACTATTATCACGAGTCTTTTAGTCATGCTAATATTATCCTTTGTCAAGACCTCAACAACAATATCAACTGATTTTTTTTCTCTACAACCTGACAAGTTTTAAAATGACCAACTAAGTTTTACTAAAACTAAAAAGTTAGATGTAATTAAATCTTTGAGAAATGAAGTTCACCAACATTCTTTAAGTCATAAACTCTGCCATTGTAGAATTGCCATTTAAATGAAGAACCTTCCTGAAGATCTCTGGTCTGTACTTACTAAAGCAGTGGTTTTCCAGTGCTTGCTCTCAGTTTCCACTTATTTAATGAAGTGCTGTCACCAGTGTGGGGGAAGGCAGCAGCTTCTCTCTGTGTTTGTGTAATGTTGTGGCCACCCCCCTTCTCCAACAGCCTCTCCTTCTCTCTGTGTTTTTATAATGTTGTGGCTACCCCCCTTCTCCAATGGCCTCCCCTTCTCAGGTTAGATCTTCACCACTCCCACCACATTAACAAAAGCATGAAATTGGATGCGTTGTTTACTATTCCATCTCTCTTCAAATTTTTGCTAATTAATAAATATTCATATATTCACTACATTTACTTAGTTTTTATAGCTTTAGAAATCTTGACAATTTATGTGGTGGAATGCTAGTTGTGTTTGTATATTATTTGTTTTTAACATAACCTTGTGACCTTTATATATGCTGACATTTAAAAGTAGAGTTTATTTCTACCATAATATGATATAGTACAATGCAGAATATATATGTATACATTTTGTAGCGTATGATATATTATCTATATATATGTATACAGATACATCTATACACACACACACACACATATAATAGAGGTCATTACTATTTATTCTCCTAAATATTGACAATTGGTATGCTACTTTATTTCTCTTTGTTAGGATGAACAATTTTACTCAGCGTATGCTTTTGTATCCCAGTATTGTAAAATGCAGCTAATAATTGCCAATGGCTTTTCTAGATACATTCCTATACACATTATCACTTCAATCATACCTAGATCATACCAATGTGGTTTTATGCTGCTTGCTTGCCTATGTTACTTGACTTTGGTATAATAATACATGCATAAACAGTATTTTCTTTTTTACTTTTTGAAACCCTCTATACTTTAGACAGTCTTACTGAGATTCTAAAACTTGACAAACATTTAAAATTCTATTTCAAGTTCCAAGTAACTTACTTGCATTCCGAATGAGGAATATTTTAAGAAGGCAGTTTCTACAACAACAAAAACAGTTTTAGAAATAAACAAGCCACAGACACAACCGTGGCAGAAGTGTGCTTCAGTGATCCAGTCCAGGAGCTCCCACCAGTGAGATGAGAACTCTATGCTAGTAACAAAAATCAAAATTCTCAAACATATCTACATAATTAAGAAAAACAGTTAGTAGCCAGGCACAAGCAGCTCCGTGAAAAATTATTTATGTTTTCAAAAACTTCTAGTGGAGTCTCCAATAAACGTGAAAATGCCAGCTTTTCAAAGATTTACAGCAGATACACCTAATTAGGATAGAAGATGCTGTACAAAGGGTGACTTTGGAACTCTGTCTTCTGTTATTAGGATATGTTCAGCACTTAACATCTACTTCATTATGAAATATTAATGATAGAGAGGTAGTATCACCCGAGGGGTCAAGAGCTCTTTCCTTATTCATATCTTTGATTTCAGGGTTGGGAGCTGAAAGTAAAATTCCAAGTGGTGACACATACCAGACCTAGAAAAGAGGATTCCTTCCCTGCACTTTGCATTTAACAACCGGGCTATAAAATCTCCCCAAAATATCAACTGTAAAAAATCAGTCGAAAGATCTTGAATTTAGTAATGTGCATAGTACTAAATTCTACTGTACACAGTAAACCAGCATTCTGTCTCTCTTTCTCCACCATAAGAAAAAAGAAAGGCAGCTTTTCACATGGTATTTAGAAGGAATTTACAACCTGCTTTTTCTTATTTTACCAATTTAAGGAACGAAAAGGCAATAAAACAACCATTCTAGTCCTATCTTCCTACAGCAGCACATCAGGCATTCTACCCAAGACTGGAAACTTACCGGAACAAAGAGCAAAAGCCAAGTTGATGAAGACAGCTTTGGCCCATAGTGAAAATAACTCCATTTGACCAAATCTGCAGGAGAAATAATTCGGAATGTTTGTTAAGAGGAGCCTGGCTGCATTAAAAGTAGACATGATCATTTGAAACTGGGTTTTGTTTAGACATTTAAGACAGTTAGTTCAGAGAAGAGTATCTGAAACAATACTGATGTCAAGGTTGCACACTGAGCCTATCTTCCTCTGGAGCAAAACTGTGAGTGATGTTCACTTCAAACACGACTAACAGCAGTACTGGGTACTGGGGCTCTCTTTCTCTGAATAGTGACAGCAGTGTTGTATACTAGGGCTGTCTTCCTCTCTAATATCACAGCAATGCTTGTGTTGTGGCCACCTTCCTGTTGCCACACCTCACCTACCTTATGCAGAAAGGTGGTGGATTTAAGGACAAACCTCCGGAGACCGGCTCTCTTGCTCACTCTTCTTCAACTATAGCCTTCAAACTAACTCTTGTTTCCTGGTCCTTGAGTGAGGAACTTGAAAAGGGTAAATGGTGGCCTGGGGCAGGTAAGACACATAAGTATGCTGTTTGTTCCCCAGAGGCTGTAAAATAGGTCATGAGAGGTACCTACCAAATGCTTCCCAATACTGATAACTAGATCAGTATCTATATAAATCATCCCTCAGCAGGAGGTGTGGGGACAATTTGATCTCCTGTACCTAGAAATATGAAGAGAGAAGTCAGTGAATGCAATTATTGATCCTAACATAGATAAGGAATATGAATACATTTTTTCATGCTAGAGAATAAAGTAGGAAAAAAGAGAGCAAAATTTGAATTTAATAAGGCTTCATCTCCTTAATAGTTTTATAAAATAAATATACATTAGGATTTTTCCAGAGAAATGTTAAAGCCTATGGATTCAACACTCCAGGAACACTCCAGTGAACTGATTGTTAATACATGTGTTCTGATGGTTGATGTGTTTATAAAGTGCAGATGAGGTACAGTCAGGTATGGAATTCCAGAAAACAGAATTCATGATAATTACTACTATTCTATTGTCTGCTACATAATGAATGAGTTAAAAAATAATAAGAATTTAAATCATAAAATACCATGAGATGAATGACAAATCAAAACATCTTTCAACATGCAGCTATGAAATTCCTTCCTTCCTTCCTTCCTTCCTTCCTTCCTTCCTTCCTTCCTTCCTTCCTTCCTTTCTTTCTTTCTTTCTTTCTTTCTTTCTTTCTTTCTTTCTTTCTTTTTATAGAAGCACATCTATAGCTTCAGAAAACATTCCAGAAGAGCCTGCATTTCTAGGCATTTAACTTGCAAAATAGACCCAGTCCAAGAAGAAGAATCAGATACCCTGGCACCTAAAGAACAACGTATGCTAAAATCATATCCCCAACTGATATTTAAGGAGCTGAAGAAAAACAAATCTGTCTTTGATTTTTTTCCAACACTCCTTTAACTAAGGTCATGGTATGTATCCTTTCTCCCAGTTTGTCATTAAATCAAACGAGTAGCATTGAGGTCCAAGAGAAAAATCACTAAGCCAATTCCCTGTTGTCGATTGTACCTGGGGTTGCCGTGGGGAAGTACAAGCAGATATTTCAAGTCCGTGGAAGTCTTCAGGCCTCTTCAGTCCTCATGACCATCTATCGCTCCTCACCACTGGGGGAGCCTGCTTCCAGGGGTCATTTTAACATTGCGGGGAATTCCTTTTCCCAGTGGCTTTCCTCTTTACAGAGGAGACATATTTTTTTTTCTCCGTGAGCGCTGCTTTCTGGGTAATCCTTTCTTCCCAGTGACCTGTTTAACCTACAGCACCACAACCAAAAAGCGGAGCTTCGTTCCACATCTTGTCTTCTGTGTTTCCTGCTGCTAAAGTCTTGAAAACAATATTCAAAAATTGAAAAGGTTCACGCCATGGCCTAGTCTAGCTTTTCGAAATGATTTTCACATGTCTGGAGCCTTGGGTCTTATAAAGGTCAGATTAGCTACACGAAGGTTTCCTGGGTCTTTGTGGTCTGAGTCTCTATCTGTCAGAGTAGCCTAATACATTATTTCCAGTAAATAAGAAGAATCGTTAGTAGGCATTTGTTGTATTTTCTGTACCTTATAAAGACTCTTGTTAAAGGTTCCTCATCTTAATTTGTGTTGAAATGCTTCTGTAATAACGGTCTAACCTGCGGTAGTCATTGCCTCATTCGTTCATAGAGTGTTATCAGGATTTCCAAAATGAATCTGAGCACTTCTTCCCTTACTTTGCTAATGACCCTTCCCTTTGCTTCCCATGAGCATGCAATAATATATAAATGTCAGTACAGGACAGATGATGGATAGTGGAAATAGATTGTTCGTGTGTGGGATTCTTTTCATGGGGAATTATTCTTCTTCTGATTGTACTCTGATATAAACAGCTAGTTGCCTCTGAGCATTTGCCTCTAAGGGATTCTGGCATAATAAAAATTCCCTACTTGGGTTGGCACCATGTCTGAATTGTGTTCTCTGCAATATCTGAAGAGGAGAAAAACCACAAAAGCAAAGGCAGAGTGTGCTGACAGATAATATGCAGTCGCAAATGGAGATAAAAATCTAGATTACAGATTCTCAGAAGAGGTCCTGCAATTACTCTAATTCCATGTGAATACTGAATACAGTTACCCTCACCTTTCTCTCCTGAGATGACAAAGAAGAGCCAGAAACAGAGGGTGCCCCTCAGCATACAACTCAAGGTCATCCAGCTGCTTGGATGGCAATCAAGTGACTTGCCTAGAAGCTAGTCCTTAACATCAGCCTCAAATAAAATAAAATATGTTTGGGTAACTCTAACCAAGCAAGTGAAATTTTTAAAACTTCAAGTCTTTGAAGAAAGAAACTGAGGAAGATATCAGAAGATGGAAAGATCTCCCATGCTTATGGATCAGTAGAATTAACAGTAAAAATGGTCATCCTACCAAAGCAATCTACAGATTCAATGTTAGCCCATTCACATTGCAACATAAGCCTTCACAAATCTTCAATTTTCAGCTTCACGATGAAAAACTAACAATTTAGGATAGCTAAAAACAACCCTCAACAATAAAAGAACTGCAGGAGGTCTTCCCATTCCTGACTTCAAGTTGTACTACAAAGCTACAGTAATACAAACAGCATGATATTGGCATAAAAACAGACACATTGATCAATGGACTCAAACTGAAGAGTCAGACATGAATCCACACATCTATGGACACCTAACATTTGATAAAGAAGCCAGAAATACACACTGGAATGCTGTGGGATATTTCGATTGCACTGTGACAGTCTAGACTGTCAATAAAGTTTACCTTGAATCAGGGGGTGGAGCCAGAGACTACCTGACTTGAATTAGCCACAGAGAAACCAGAAATTTGCTAGAGAAGACACACAGGAAGAAAAGGGCAGGGACTTGAGTTTGAGTTTCCTTTTGGTTCTGGGACAAGGGAAGAGATGCATCTCTGGCAGTGTCTCCAGCCAAAAAACAAGGTCTGATACTCAATCTTGCTACTCAACCTGTCACTAGCCTGAGTGGCTAGAGGGGTGCTGACTGCAGGGCTGTGAGACTGCAGATGATAATTACAATATAGTAGATTCATGGAGAGTCACTAAGTTGACAGAAAAACATCCCTGGAAAATAGACTGGTAGGTTTTAGAGACAAGATAATGGCTTGTTCTTTTATATTGTTTGTATTTTTGCAATGAGATCTGGGCACGTGAACTTCTTTTCTTAGTCTGAATTCTGATTTGGGCAGAGCAGCTTGGGTGGGCAGAGAGGATATGCAAGTGAGTTGTGCCTAGAGTTTGGAAATGGCGTGGGTGGAATGAAGTCAGGTGGACAGAGGTGACTGGGCTAGTCTGCAGGATGTGGCTCCTGATACAAGCCTTGAGTATGGGGGTCAATTTGACTGGGTGGAAAGACTTGATACATCATGAGGAGACTCTGGGGGAATAGAGAGGGAGGTCATAGCAGAAGCTTAGGGATCAGTTGGAGCGCAGGCAGGGAAGGCTAGACTAGGCTGTAGCACTGGTTGTGGGACCCAGGCTAGATTTGGCAGGCTGGGGAGAAGGCGTAGACTCTACACTGTAGATGAAAAGGTCAGGGAGACTCACAGGGATAGACCCTGGAGAAAGAGGTGCGAAGTCTGGCTAGGTGAAGTTGGATGCAGTGCAGTGTGAGAAAGGTTTTGATCATACATTTATCCACATATCTCTTGGACATCTGAGGGTTTTGTTAAATGTTCATATTATTTACAAGTTCAGAATGATGTCATTGCTTCATTTGCCCAATCTATGGTTTTGTTTTTAGTGCTTTTAAAAAAATGTCAAATTTTCCCCTTACAAACTTTGATGTTAATTGGCTAAGCTCAGGGAAAAGGGCCTGTTTTATTGCACTGACTTTAAAGAAATACTTACAAATTATCATAGGATAAGTTGACCTTTTAAAGATGTTCCATCACCACATGGAATGTTTTCCCAATTGCCCAAGAGCTCTGATGTTTTCCAGGACTGCTTTTTTCCCCTCTTTAAATGAGCTTTATACACTGCCTCTTAAGTCCATCCCTTCCGTCCTCTTTATTGTCATTTTTAAAAGACTTTCTCTACTTTTAATTATAGCTTCCCTTTCACCATTTCTAGTACATACCAAGTAACTGAGTTCTACAAATTAATTCCATACCCAAATAATATACGGAATCATCACAATTTGATCTGTTTTTTTTAATGAAAAGGTTCATTTTGGAGAGTTTCATACATGTATACAATAAACTATGATCATATCTGTCTCCTCCCTTCTGATTCCTGAAATATAACTCTCAAGTTGTACCCCTCACAACTTCATGTCTTGTGTGATTGGGTTTTCTTCTTCTTTTTTACTTTTAAAACTAACCCACAAAGTCCAGTTAGTGCTGACCTCATGTATATCAGTGTGGGGCCAACATTTGGAGTGTGGAAAACTTACCAGTAGCCACATCCTCAAAAAAGAATGATGCTCCCTCCTCCAGCAAATATCTACTGCCAATAGCTCCTCTGTATATGGCAGGGCCGGAAGACTATCAACACTTTCATGCTAGAGTTTTGGCTTGCTTGATCTTGTGTGGGTCTTCTTCAGGTAACCAGAGCTGCTATGAGATGATGATGGTGGTAGTTGTGTTATGTCCAGAAGACAGCACTTCACAGTATGCTCTGTATCCCCCAGCTCTTGCATTATCTTTCTACCTCCTCTTCTACAATGTTCCCTGAGCCTTGGTGGTGGTGGGATAAATAGAGCCGGCTCCTTTAGGGCTGAGCACTCAGTCTCTTACTTGGAGCACTTTGATTAGTTATTTATGTCTCCATTGACTGTGGACCACTGCCCAGAGAAACCCCTCGGAACAAGGTTAAGAACAGTCCATGCCTACGGGTATAAGCATAAATATTTATAAGGCAGTTGGACATTGTGGTCAGGCAGCCAAATAACAATAGTATGTTCCGTGTGACCTCCACAGCTATGGGCTTTTGACCAGGATTAGAGTACTGGACATGAAATTTCTTCCTGAAGAACAGACTTTAAATCCAACCAGAAAGTAGTCATTCCACTGTTGTACCAGAAGACGCATCTTGCCTGGCAGGTAAGTATTGAAATAGTCATGATTCCGGGCAGAGCTAGACCACAGATCTCTTTTGTCCCCCTCAGCCTTCACAACGCCTTCCAGCACTATGAAAGCTGGTCATCTGGGAGCAAGTTTCCTCTTCATTTGAGTTTGATTTCCCTCTTTTAGAAAGTGTGTGGTGTCTTTAGCTATAGGATCTTACTATCTAGTTATTTTTGGATATTCCAAGACACTAGCAATAGCTTGTATTTTTGTAGACCTCTGGGGCCTCTGTGACCAATAACAAATAGGGAGGTATCTCATGCCTTGTATTGGGATTTTCATTAATGACCCATGTCTTCTGGGGGACACATTGTCCACCCATGCAGAGTTATTCCATTGAAACATTTCCCCTTAAAGTGCCATTTTTGAAATTCGCTTACTAATTAGTGATTTCATCAGGCTTTCATGCACCTTTAGTTTTGGCTAGCCTACCCACTATACTCATCTGTCCTGCCTCCATTCTTGCTCAATCCTTTAATTCTCGATGTTCTGTCCTCTCCTCTCTATGCTCTCTACTATCCCTCCATGTTTTTAAGTTGGGCTGTAGATAGTAGACTTCCATATAACTTTTCATGACCTCTTCCTCTTGGATTAGGGCTCCCCTTCATCCTCTGATTTGATTTTTAATGACTATTGATCTTCCTATTATGTTGTTATATTTTCTGCATAATATGTAATTTTGAAACTTTACTTTTGTGTTTTTAATTGTGGGGCCCTTGATAAATTCTCAAATACGGTATTGGAGATAGTGGACATCTTTGCCTCTTTTCCTTCTTTTTTAAAATTTAGAGTAAATGCCTTAAGTAAGATGTTGATTAATAATGCATTTTCATTGTGATAGAAAAGGGTCCATTCAGTTTGGATTTTATAGATATTATTAGAAATTTATCAGCTCCCTTCATAACATTTATAGATACATAATCACATGATTGTTTTACTAAAATTATTAATATAGGCTATGCTTGTGGATTTCTTCCTAATACTAACTGAACCATGTAAGGCAACAAATAAATTGTGTTAAGTCATTAAAATTTTAAAATTTTGTTTACTAACATTTTATTCAAAAATACATACTATGTTAGGTTAAAAATTTATTTTATTTTGGGGTAGAAGATAAGGTCAAGATTTATTGGAAAGTAGATTTTTTTTCCTTTTTTCCACTTACTGAAATAGATTTTTTTCCTCACATAATATATCCTGATCACAATTTCTCCTCCCTCCACAACTCCCAGGCCCCCCCCAGCTCCCCTCCCCTCTGGATCCACTCCCTTTCTGTCTCTCATTAGAAAACAAACAGGCTTCTGAGGGATAATGATAAAATAAAATAGAGTAAGATAAAACAAAACCCAACACATTGGAATTAGACAAAACAAACAGAAGGAAAAGAGTCTCCCCAAAAGGCAAAAGAACCAGATACAGATGCAGAGACTCACTCATTTGCACATTCAGGAATCCCACAAAATCACTAAAGCAGAAGCCATAATATATACCCAAAAGACCTAGTCCACACTCTGTGCATGCTGCCTCAGGCTCTGTGAGTTCATATGAGCTTTGATCATGTTTATTTGGAGTGCCTTGTTTTCTTGGTGTCCTCTATTCCCTCTGGCTCTCATACTCTTTCTGCCTCCTCTTCTCAGGGCTCCCTGATCTTGAGGGGAGGGAGTTGATGGAGACATCCAGTTTAGCGCAGAGTGTTCTGAGTTCTCTCTCAGAATTCTCTCCGTAATTTCTGACTATGGGTCTCTGTATTTGTTCCCATCTGCTGCAGGAGGAAGCTTCTCTGATGATGGCGGAGCAAGGCACTGATCTATGAATAAAGCAGAATGTCAAGGAGATATTTTATTGCTACATTTGCTTGTTTATAGAATTTAGTTTTACCCTAGGTCCCTGGGCTATCTAGTCTCGGGTTCTTGGTCACACAAGCAGTGTTGGGTTTGTGTCAATACAAATCTCATCAAAATTCTAATGCAATTCTTTACAGAAACTGAAAAATTATCTTAAATTTCATATGGAAATGCAAGAGACCCATGATAACCAAGACAATATTGAACAACAATAACAACAACCAAACTGGTAGAGGTATCCCCATCCCAGATGTCAAGTTATACTACAGAGCACAGAGCTATAGTAATGTAAATAGCATGATGCTGGCATAAAAGCATATTCTGTGATCAGTAGATTAGAATTTAGGACCAGCATATAGCCCACACATTTTTACAGCCACTTGATTTTTGACAAGTAGGCTAACAGTGCACATTGGGGGGAAAATATCATCTTCAACAAATGGTCCTGCTCTAGCTGTGTAAGCTACACACAGAAGAATGAAACCCTTTCACTATCTCTCCCTTTGCACAAAACTCAGCTCCAACTATATCAACTCTATCAACATAAGACCTGATACCCTGAACCTAATAGAGGAAAAATACAGGGAATATTCTTGACCTTCTAGGAAGAGGAGGGAATTCTCTGGAAAGGACCCTAAGAAGTGCAAACATTAAAATCAACAACTGGTCAATGGGACCTAATGAAAGTAAAAATCTTCTGTATAGCAAAGAACACCATTGCCCCATTAGGGAGGCCATCTAGAGAATGGGAAAAAAATCCTTACCAGGCCAACATTTGTCAGAAGGTTATAATCTAGAATATATAAAGAATGAAGAGAGAGAGAGAGAGAGAGAGAGAGAATAAGAAACCCAATTAAATGATAAGGTATAGAACTAAACAGTGAGTCATCTGAAGAACACTTTTAAAAGGTTTATCATTCTTAGCCACAGGAGAGATGTAAATTAAAAGTACTTGGAGATTGCCTCTCAAAGGCTAAGATCAAAACTACAAATGATAACAAATGTTGGCATGAATATGAGGAAAGAGTAATATGTATTCACTGCTGATGAGAAAGAAAATTGGTCCAACCATTATGGAAACCACTGTAGTGGTTCCTCAAAAAGATAAAATTAGATCTATCACATTATCCAGCTATACTACTCTTGGATATATACCCAAAGAACTCCATATTATATTATATCATAAAAATACCTATTCATATTCATTGCTTCTCTATGCATGATAGCCAGAAAATGAAAACAATCTATATATCCATTAACTGCTGAATGGGTAATGAGAATGTGGTATATTTTCACAATGGAATATTAGTCAACTATTAAAAATGAATTATGAAATTTATAGTTAAGTGGGTGGATCTGAAAGCAATCATTCTGAGTAAGGTAACCCAGACCCAAAAAGACAAACATCCCATATTTTCTCTCATCTGAGGATTCGAGCTTTGAATCTTCAGATATATTTGTTTGATTGGGAATACCCACAGAGGTCAGGAAATTACTATGTGGTCATGGGAGAGACTTTCAAGAAAGAGGAGTTATAAATCACTGGTATAAAAGGTAAAACATGAAATAATGAAATAGGAAGACTTAGGAATACCCAGAGCAGAGAGTAGGATGGAGGAGGGAGTATGATGAGGGATAAATAATACTGAAGACCTTTCAAAGAAGACATGGAAACCTGCAACACCTGAAGCTAACACCAGAAACTAACATTTAACAAGCCAGGAATAGGTTACTTCTTTTGGAGTTGTTGGTCAATGAGGTCCTATAGACCACTCTCCAAAAAATATTACAGGCTATTGTAATTGCTCTTAGTTACCCTTCAAAGCATGAGAGTAAAACCTTATTGTTGAAGATACCACCACTTGAGTTGTGAGCTCATGGTATAATAAAACTAGTACAGACCTGGAAGCTTCATACCTATAAAATATCTTTAATAGTGTTGGAAGATGCTATAGAAGCTACCAGAGTAGAGAAATCATCATCATTCATACCCTGCTGTAAACCCTGCTAGCTGCAACAATGAATAAGATTTGGGAAGACATGGCCACTGGTGCAATAGTGGAAGGAACATCATGGGAGTAACCAACCATTTTCTACTTGGATTTAAGTCACACTCGGTAGGAGGAAATTTCTGTCCCATCAGCAACTCCCAAATACCCAGCAGCTGCTTCCCAAATTACCACACAGAGGCTTATATTAATAATAAATGCTCAGCTGGTAGCTCAGGCTTATTACTAACAACTCTTATACTTAAATTAAGCCATAATTCTTATCTATGTTTAGCCACATGGCTTGGTATCTTCTCTCTCTCTCTCTCTCTCTCTCTCTCTCTATCTCTCTCTCTCTCTCTCTCTCTCTCTCTCTCTCTTTTGGTTTTTCAAGACAGGGTTTCTCTGTAGCTTTGGAGCCTGTCCTGGACTAGCTCCGTAGACCAGGCTGGCCTTGAACTCACAGAGATTCACCTGCCTCTGCCTCCCGAGTGCTGGGATTACAGGCGTGCGCCACCACCGCCCAGCTGGTACCTTTTCTCAATATGGCATTCTCATCTTGCTTCCTCGCATCAGGCTGGCAACTACTGACTCTGCCCTTCCTCTTCCCAGCATTCTTAGTTTGATTGATCTGCCTATACTTCCTGCCTGGCTACTGGCCAATCGGTGTTTTATTAAAACAATTCAAGTGACAAATTTTTACAGTATACAAGAGGATTATTCCACAGCAACACTCTACAAGATAAAACCCACATATGGCACAAATATTGAGCCAAAAATCTATGTCTAGACGGGTTATAGGCCTTAGAGGAGAATCTGATACTATTATACTACTAAATGGGGGATAGTATTAAAGTGACTCCTAATGACATACTATTATACCCATCCTTTGGTGAATCTTTTAACACTCATCTGAGAAACTTCTATTTGCAGTAGATGGTATAAACACAGAGAATTTGCAGTACATGGTATAAACACAGAGACCCACAAGGCAAATGTGGAAAGAAAAAAGAATAAGAGACTACAGAATTCTCAGCCCTAAAAGGAACACAGATACTCCACATCTCCTGCTTCTAATGCTCAGGCAACATATCAGAAGATGGGATAGAAAGAGGTGATGGATGACTAAAAGGAAACCTTTTTTGGACATAGCAGGGCAGCTAAACATATGAACTCACAGAAATTTGACAGCATGCACAAAACCTGAGCAAGCCCAATCCAAACCAAACACCAGCATGGAGAGGGAAGTTGGGCACACATTCCCACCCTTAACCATGGAGCAAATGGCAATTGGTAACTGGTGGGAGAGGGAAAAACATTTTTTTTCCTAAGAGTGTAGCCCCTGGTAAGTCAACCACGTTTCAGGGGAGGACCCTATCCAGGAATATTTGGATGGCAGAACTTTGTCCTGAAGGGTTGAAAAAAAATGGACATAAAGTTGGATGGGAAGGGAAATAAGGTAGATTTGGAAAGAGTTGTTAAAAGGGAAGCAAATGTGATCAAAACATGTTGTATGAAGCTAAACTCTCAAAGAACTTATAGAAAGAAAGGAAGGAAGAGGAGGAGCAATGAACTAGCAGCCCCCCCCCCCCCGTGCTAACCTGCATAAGGTGAAGGATGGAAACAGAAGGGAAAAACTTGATGACCTGATTTCCAGAATTTGATGGGAAAGGAGTAGTGCTGTAGATCGTGTGTCCTGTGTTTGTTCATTCATTCAGTAACAAAAAGGTGACATTCTCTACTCACAGCAGTACAGATGGGATGTGGAAAAGAAAGAAAAGCAGGTGTATTAGGTAGCCTAACAGCAATATGCCATTAAATGAGAGGCTTCCTAGGGAATCTCTCACAGAGTGGGATTGTCAAGTTCAGTGTGTAGATTTTTTTTTTCTGTCTTTCACCACTAAGGTCTGAAAGAAATCAGAGTCGAATTTACTCCAACTTAGAAGAAGGACAGAAAAAATAGCAAGGTCTCAAAAGGTTGATGAACCCATCAAGGGACTATCTGTGTCAGGCCCTGAGACTTTGGCACATCCAGGATGCAAAACAACAGAACGTGCCAATAGCACCAGAGAAGCTTAAAGTGTGAGGTGATGTTTTTCAGATAAAGGTCAGTTTTCTGGATTGCCTACCTTGAGGTATTGTTGAGGGCAACACATACAGAAATTGAGAGAGTGGCACTGGAAATATTATAGATTAGAAGAATATTAGGCTTTCCTAGGTTAGCAGAGAAAGAAAGAAACCAAAGCTTGAATATAAAACAGGTAAGACTTCTAAAAAGTAAAGACAGAGGAATGTGGGAAGACTGGGAACAGGCTGCGATTTGCCAAGAACATTTACCAAATAGCCTGGAATGTAACAGGTCATTAATTCACTTTGCAAACATTAGATATTTAGGATGCTTTTATTTCTTATGTTTCATAACCAGAAACCACAGCACAGATCTCCCAGGTCTGGGCCTTGCCTGCTGAAGCGTGAAACATCTGAGGGGGTGGCTTGAAAGAGGGATCAAATTCAGAAACAGCCTTGAGAATAAACTCATGCCAAGTTAGGAACCCACCTCAATGGCTTCACCAGCCCCTAGCCAGCTCCTCTTGAGGCTAGCTGTGACTTCAGGCTAACAACAGAAAGTTCATCCAGGTAACTTCTTTTTGTTTCCTCTATGCTTTGTCAAACAAGGTCAGTGGTGGTAAGTCTGGTTTCCCCATATCTCAGATCTCCACTTTCCATTGCATGGTTGTCATCAGTTGGTTGGCTTATTTTGTTTTCCTCCAACACCTTCCTTTCGTTTTCTCTGCATGTGAAAATAGAAAAGCTTCAGTCATTGTGGGTCTCACTCAGTTCTTTGTGTGCCATTGGCTACAATTTTGAGAAGAAATAGCAGGAATGCAGGCTGAAACTGATGATATAGACTTGGAAAGTGTGGAGCCTAATTTCTATTCTAGACAGAATGTAATTTCAGGCACACATGAGGTGGGGAGAGGGGGTTGTTGGTATAGTTTTCCTGTCCTCTTTTAGAGCAAAGAGAGTCTCTCATGTCTAAGTGCCTGGAGCCTGTGTGAGACCACCGTGGCCAACTTGGTGTTGATACAGCATCCTAAAGGGTCTTGAGTTTTCTTACATAGGAAAGTTATCTGTACAGTTGACTGGGAATAAACTAATGGACATTTTCTTAATCTTCACCACAGAAGACATGAGGAGAAGCAGCTGCTTGCACCAAATGCTCACATTCTCTCTGCTACTCTCTACTTTGACACATGTTACTTTTTCAGGTGAGCAATCTTAGAGATAAAAATTTGATTTTCTTAAAGCTGTAGAGAAAAAAAAGTCATTTTTTTTGTCCTTTGGATCAGTGTTTTTCTGAAATATGAAATGTTGAGCATGTTAGTCCAAATGACATACTATTAAAATATATTTTCCTAAGAGGAAAAATCAGCTTTGTTTTCTACATTGTAGATTCTAATCTGCTCTATGTTTGGAACCAAACCACGCCTTCTAGTGCAGAGAACACTTTAATGTACCCATTATAAGTAGCGCATTGTGTGAACATGATACCTTTTCCTAGAATAGATGTGCATTTCCACATGGAATTAAAAATTCCTTTGAAATATGACAGTGGGGGAAATGTCAATGAAGAACACAGGCATTTTGTGTGGACGCTGTTGGTGTGTGTCTGAGAATTGTACAAGAAAAACCAATGATTTAACACAGTCTAGATCATAAGTTCCCTGCCAGGTATATTTCTTGGAAATGTTTATACCAGTCTGTGGGTAGGCTTTAGAGCTTTATTAAGTGACTTTCAAAGAACAGAAGTTTCTAAATTTGATAAAGTCAGTTTTTCTTTTCATGGATTATGCTTGTAGTATAATATCTAGGTAATCTTTGCTTCCTTTAAGATCACTGATGTTTGTCTTTTATTGCTTCCTTTAGGCATTTTTATGGTATTGAACTTTGCTTATGTTTGTAATCTACACTGAGTTAGTTTTTCTGTCTGCTGTAATATAATAGTTCACAGTTCTATTTTCTCCTTATAGGTACCTAATTGTCTCAGCATCACTTGTTGAAAAGATGGCCCTTCCTTTTCAACTGGATTGCCCTGTTACTCTTTTCTTAAACTCGTTTCTCCATAGTTGTGTGTATCTTTGGGTTTTTAATTCTGTTTCATTATTTATCTCGTCCTACGCTATCAAAATGCTATGCTAATTTCCACAGTCTTTATTTTTGGACCAATGTTATAACTCACATACAAAAAAGTTAACTAATGATGGTCATGGAGAGGTATGAGATTGCTCATTAGATAAGGATTTTTGATCCCATGGCTGGTGACCTGAGTTCAATCCCCAAAACTCACATGGTAGAAGAACAAACTAACTCCTGCAAGTTGTCCTCTAACCTTCGAATGTGTGCTGTAGCTAGTACTAGGTAATAAATAAGTAGAACCAGCATGATGGATGTTCAGATGCTTACAGGGTAAAGATGCTGGTCACCATGTCTGACAACCTGAGTTTAATTCCCAGGACCCATGGGGGAAGGAGAGAACTGACTCCTGTAAGTTGTCTTCTGATTTCCACATGCACACAATGGCACATTTATACAAAAAAAAATGTGCACAAACACGCATGTGTGCATGAGCACGCGCGTGCATGCACACACACACACACACACAGATATATTTGTAATTTTTAAATAAACACATAAATATATTTTAAAATATTTCCTAAAAATCTAAGGGAATCAAGGAAATACCACAAAAGTGAAAACAAATAGAAACAGTGAGGAGAAAAAACATATTTCAAGAGAAACATTTTCACCACTAAAATGGACATAGTGGAACTAACTCAAATCATCCTTGAATATAGGATTTCAGTGATAATAATTTCATTCTAAAGAAAAATTAAATATGTATTTGTACTGGCCAGTTTTGACTTTTAACCTGACACCTAGAATCACCTGGGAAGGGAGTCTTAATGAGGAACTATCTACATCAAGTTTGCCAGTGTGTGTCTTGATTGCTACTTGATGTATGAAGACCCGGCCCACTGTGGGTGGCACCATTCTCTAGGTAAGGTGTCCTGAAAAGTATGTGAAGAGGAAGCCCACTGAAAGCAAGGCAAAGAAAACGAGGATGCACTTATTCTTTCTCTGATTTTGATTATTGATGTGATGTGACTGCACTGGGTGATTTCCTGTCTTGGAAATGATCAACTAAAAACTTAGAATTGTGATCCAATTAAAGCCTTTCTTGCCAAAGTTGGTTTTTTTTTGGGGGGGGGCAGGATATTTGTTATAGTAACAGACATGAAACCAGAACAATACTGAATTCTAGTTTGTGGAGTTCTTTTTCATAGAAGATGAAGTGTGATTTTTGTGAGCTATTTTGTGCAAATTTTAAGTTTGAGCAATAAGTAAATATATAATGGATCATGAAAGACAAATATTTTACCAGTAAAGAAAGTTACTCTAAAAAGTCCTCTGATAGTTGAAAACTAAACAATATACTTCCACATAATGCATGGATCAGAAAAATCATAAAACAATTTTAAAGTGATTTTCTTTGTTTTTAGTTTTTCTTGTATTATTATTGTTGTTGTTAGGTACTGAATAAGGCAACTTGAAAATAAAACAAAGGGATGCCAGGCACCCCAAAGGAAGATACAGGGGAATCTCTGTGAGTTTGAGGTCAGTCTGGTCTACATAGTGAGTTTCAGGACAGCCAGGGCCACATAGAAAGACTCTGTCTCAAAAAAAAAATCACAATTAATTAATTAATTAATTGGGGGAATCAATCTCTACAGAGGCAGATTGTCCTTTATTAGAACAACAAGGGGCAGGCATGAAAAAAGACTGTGCACCAAGGTGCAGGAGACTTGAGGGTCTTACGGGGCAGGGAAGGGAACTTTTCAGGTGGAAAATACCATCTGCAGGTCTGTTTTCTGTATCACCAACTGTAAATTTTAACTGAAGTTGTTACCTGTATGTCGAGTTCCTTGTCAAGGGTTTCCCAGCTCCTAACTGCCTGTAGATGTCATCTGAGTGTAAACTTTCCTGTCAGGAGTTTCGCTGCTCACCTGGAGGTTTTAGGTCATTGACCCTTCTTTTGTTTCTTGTGTGAGTGTTTGTATACTGTGTGTGTGTGTGTGTGTGTGTGTGTGTGTGTGTGTGTGTGTGGCTGTGGCCATGTGTATGTGTGGAGGCTAGAGAACTACTTTCAGGAATTAGCTCTGCCCCTCCACTGTACACTCTGTGGTTTGAACTCAGGTCCTCAGCCTTGGGCAGCAGGTGCTTGAACTTCCTAGGCCATTTTGCCAGCCCCAATTTGAAATGATTTTTAATGAAAGCAAAATGAACAAAAAGCTACATTCAAAGAGCTAGCCTGCCCCATTCCATTATCCTTTCTGCTCTACACAAACACCGTCTTCTTTGTATTCAGTTTCAATTCTCTGGGCTTCCTGTGTTGATTTTTATCCAAATAATAGTTACACATCACGACCCTCTGGCTGTCGACATGAAGATGGCATACTACAGATGTTTGTTTACAACTTACTTTTCCCAACTTGTGTTGAATCTTGGAAGTCCATGAGATTGTAGTTAGTAGGGGACTTCCTTTCTGTTGTTCAGTTATATAGAATTTCACTGAGTAGATGCAACAAACCATTTGGCAACTGTTCCACTAGAGATTTCATTTTAGTGTGTAACAGCAAATAGGGCTTCAATAAATAATACTGTGCATATGAGTTTTTGTATTGTTGGAGGTATATCTTCAGAAGAAAGTCTTGAATTAGGAGTGATGAGTTAAATGTAAATTCAAATGTTACTTGTTCAATATTGAAAACTTCCTCTTTATAAACAAATGCTTTTGTATTCTCACTATTAAAGAATGAAAACACCTCTTTCTAAGGAGCTGACAATAATAGGTGATAAGTGGCTTTTTAGTATAATTTTAAATAACTCTTATCATGAATTAAGTTGACTATCTTTTACAGATTTTGCTTCTGTATCTTCGTTGTGTATGTGTGTGTGCATGAGTTATATATGCATATATATTGCCTCTCCTGGATGAATTTTTCAGTATTTCATTCCATTATTTTTCATTTACTTTTGTGGTATTTGATTTTTGGTGAGGGCACACAGTGAGTTCAGGGCATTTCACGTGTTGTTCAAATACTCTATTACAGAGCTGTACTTCTAATCCTATATTCTGAGGCATACCTTGTAATTTAGGACTATTGTTCCTAGTTCAAATACTGTATGTTATTTTTAAGCCACCTGAAATAGAAACAGAACCATGGTAGGCCCCGTCTTCGTTCATTCTCCCACAGCTGTTCTCTGTCTGTGGGCACCAAGAGCATCAGACAAAACCTGCTCTCAGAGTCAGTCTCCTGAAAGCAAGATGCTTGTTCTACTTGCATGTTCTCCATCCATGTACCCAAATTAAGTTAGCATCTTAGCAGGGCCTGCAGGAATACACTCCTTATATATCATATGCAATTTAATAGAAGTCTGAAAACGCATATAATTGTCCTAATTATAGAAAAAGGAAACTTACTGGACATAACATTATACTTCATACAACTCCAAATTGTTTTTATTTAATTGATTAATTTATTTATATTGCAATGCTGGAGTCAGAACCCAGGATCTCACACATGCCAGACAATTTTTCTGTAGCTGAGATACACACACAGCCTGGTACTGTTCCCTCAATGAGGCAACAAATTTGCAAATGAAGTGTGAGCTCTGAAAAGTATATACAGAATAGAGAGATGAATGAATGAATGAATGAATGAATGAATAAATAAATAAATAAATAAAGCAGTCCACAAAGGAATATCACCTATAAATTCTGTTGCTCTAAATTGTTTAACATGGCTTTATGAGAGTGAGTGACTAGTGGGTGAGATCATATCCCATAATGCACTATTTCTTTTAACTCATTGTGTTTGTACTTTATTTGCAGCACTTATCAAATCACGTAACCTTGCTAGCTGGCCTAAGGTAAGCTTCAGTTCCTCACTTCTAGATTCTCCTTCTAATTGATCACTCTCTTCACTGGTGTCTAAAACTCCACAGAGGTGAAGTGCATTTGCTGTGGGATGTTCTGTATGCTCTGAATGTGTTGCTCTGATTGGTTAATAAATAAAGTGCTGATTGGCCAGTGGCCAGGCAGGAAGTATAGGCGGGACAAAGAGAGAGGAGAAGGAGGGGAAGTGAAAGGCTGAGTCAGCCACCATGAGAAGCAGATGTTAAGATACCAGTAAGCCATGAGCCACGTGGCAATTTATAGATTAATAAAAATGTGTTAATTTAAGATATAAGAACTAGATGGCAAGAAGCCTGCTATGGCCATATGGTTTATAAGTAATATAAGCTTCTGAGTGATTATTTTATAAATGGGCTGTGGAACTGCAGGGGCCCGAGCGGGACTTGAGAAAACTACATGCTACATGGATTGACAAATTTTCACATGGCCTTGGTTGGACACACATCTTAATCTCTCCAGGCTGGACTTCCTCCCATGTAGCATAATCCTTATAACATATTAATATGTTTTAGTAAATGTTATAGTTAAAAAAAACACAGATTAAATATAGCTGAGCATTTAGCAAAATAACCATTGCTTGCTCAGTCACAAACATCACTTATCTCTAGTCTCTGTAGACATTCCTCATGCTTATCAACTACATGGGAACCCTCTTCCCTCTCAGGTCACAAACACTTAATGAGTAAAGATATGTCTACTCATTAACTTCTTCTACAATAACATACTGGAATGGAGATAAGGTCAAAGGAAAACTGTGCACTTAGGTTTTTAGCAGGGATTCTATTATGCTTATCATTCAAGTGATTATGGGACCCATGGAGTCACTACATTAAGAAGAAACAAAAACTCACCCAGTGGAAGTCCAGAAGACAGGAAGTCCTTAAACATTCAGCTAGCAGGATTTAATATTATTTCTGTGTGGGTTAGAAGGGGAAGGTAACCGATAAATGGGGACAAAATAAACTCTTATTCCTGGCATGTTCATGTTTCCAGCCCCCATGCAAAATGTACTACCCAACAGATCCTGACTATGAAGCATACTGCCCCGACGTGGTAGCATTTGTTTGCGCTACAAATGGCTTAACCTATAAGAATGAATGCTTCTTTTGTATCGATCAGTGGTAAGTTCAAAATAAAATATAACTAGTGTATTTTTTTTACTCTATACTACCTCAAGATACAAAGAAAACTATGTTGACACATTATGAGTAATCAGCACATAGATCAGGCATGTGTAAAATATGACATGGCACCAGGATCGGAAAAGATGGGCACACATGGAATTGTAGAGACATCCCCAACTTCAGGACTTCGTTTAGAAGGCAGTGAAAGCACATTTAAGAGCAACATCCACCTTCTTTAAGGAACTAATTTTCTGTATCTTTTCTTTAGGGAATTTGGTCGTCATATTGCATTTGTCAAATATGGAAAGTGTGACTAGCAACTAATGAAACACCTTCACTTGCTTATTCTTTTCATTATTTCATTCTGGAAATTATTTCTTTGGAAACTTGAGACGTTTAATTTGCAAACTATATGTGCACCTGTGCCATACCCAAATTTCAAACCAAATGGAAAACAAACAAAGGAATCCAAACAATGGGGGAAATGTCATATTTGTTGCAAATAAACATCTTAATAAATGAAATGATTGCTATTCATTTCCGAAAACTGATAGTTTAAAGTCAGCTTCCATGTGGAGAGATCAACTGTCTGTCAGTACAGTGAGATTGCTACTTCTCTCTTGAATTAAACTCACTAAGTCTCTCTGTCTATGTTTTGCTCCACTGATTTCACTTAAGGAAGCCATAAAATGAAAGAGAAAACATCCTTCCCATGAAAGCTAGACTACAGAGTAGGAAGTTATGGGGTTACCCAGGCTTAGCTTTCAAAATCCCTAAATCGATGTTACACTTCCCATTGTTGGAGGAGTAAAATACCAGAGAGAGATGAGGAGTGTTACCCTCACAGATGTCTTTTACTCCGAGAAAGAAAGAATAAGAGTGTGGAGGTGAGATCAGAATTCACCCATCAGTTTTGTCACTGACTGTTTAATTTAAGGTCATATCACTGTCCTTGGCCATAGAGAAGAATGATCTGTTCAGCTTAATTAACTCGCACCTTAAACATGATTGTATGCCCTGATAAAAACCAATGCTGCTCTTCCTTTTTGTAGTAATTAAGATGAAGGCTGTTATACAGTGGTCCTCAACCTTCCTAACGCTGCGAACCTTTTATACAGTTCTTCATGTTGTGGTGACCCCCCAACCAGACAATTATTTTGCTACTGCTTTAGAACTGTAATACATATATCTGATATGTAGGATATCTGACATGTGACCTTGTGAAAGGGTCGTTCGACCCCAAGGAGGTATCGACCCCCAGGGTGAGACTCACTGCTGTTAACTATGAGCTTCTGACTTATAACAGAAATATCCCACCACCTGGCAATTATTGTTGCTAGTGGTTGACTTAGGAACTAAGGATTTAAGAAATATAATTGACAGGGCATCTTTTACTTTTGTCTAAATATCCACTCATTCAGAATCTAGAATCTTAAGATAGGTTTGGTGGTTTGAATGAGAAATGTCTCCCATAGTCTCGGGCATTTGAATACTTGGGTCCATAGATATTGGTACTGTTAGGTGAGGTTTAAGAGGTATGTAATGGCCTTCCTGAAAGAAGTGTGTCACTAGGGATGAGCTTTGAGAGTGGAAATCCTCACTCTACTGTTAGCTTGTCCTCCCTACTTTGTACAGAATAAACTAAGAATAGTATATGAAAAGAAAGGAAAAGACACCCACACCACAACATCAAAATAACAGGAATCAATAAATACTGTTCATTAATAAGTCTCTCAATATTGAGGTCTCACAGACTAACAAACTATATTACCAAATAAAAGCCATCTTTTTTGCTGCATCCAGGAGACACACCTCACCATCAAGGATAGATATCACCTCAGGGTAAAAGGATAGATGAAGGTATTCTAAGCAAGTGGAATCAAGAAGCACATAGGAATGGCCATCTTAATATCCAAAAATATACATAAAACTAAAACCAATCAGAGGGGATAGGGAGGAGCATTGCCTTCTCATTAAAGGAAAAGATTCACTGAAAGAATATTGGAATTCTAAACATTTAGGCACCAGACACAAAAGAACCCAAGTTCATAAAAGAAACATTGTTACAGCTAAAACAGCACATTGACCCTAACAGAGTGATAATGGGTGACTTCACTAACTCCCAACTATTGATAGTTCATCCAGACAAAAACTAAACAAACAAACAAACCCTGGAAGTAAATAACACCATGAATCAAATGGACCTAACAGAGATCTACAGAACATTCAGTCTGAACACTACAGAATATACTTTCTTCTCAGCAGCTGATGGAACTTTCTCCAAAACTGACCAAATCGTAGAACCAAAGCAAGTCTCAACAGATACAAGAAAACTGGAATAACAAAAACCCCTGCCTTCTGTCTGACCACCACAGACTAAAGCTGGAGAGCAACAACAACAGAAAAAGGAGAAACTTTACAATCTCATGGAAACTGAACAACTCAATACTGAATGAAAACTGAATCTAGTCAGAAATCAAGAAGGAAATTAAACTTGTGTAGAACTGAGTGAAAATGAAAACATAGTATACCCAAACACAACATGACAACATGGAAGCAGTTCTAGAGGTAAGTTCATAGTACTAAGTGCCCACATTAAAAAAAAAAAAAAACTGGAGCCGGGCGGTGGTGGCGCACTCCTTTAATCCCAGCACTCGGGAGGCAGAGCCAGGCGGATCTCTGTGAGTTCCCGGAAAGGCACAAAGCTACACAGAGAAACCCTGTCTCGAAAAACCAAAAAAAAAAAAAAAAAAAACTGGAAAGACCTCATATTAATAACTTAATGACATACTTGAAAGTTCTAGAAAAATAAGGTTAAATAACAGTAAAAAAAAAAGCAGGCGGGGATAAGTAATCAAACTCAGGGTTGAAATCAATGAAATAGAAACAAGCGAGCAAGGAGACAAACAATACAAAGAGTTAATGGAACAAAGACTTGGTTCTTTGAGAAACTTGACAAGATTGACATGCCTTTAGCTAAATTAATCAAAAGAAAATAGAGAGAATACAAATTAATAAAATTATAGATAAAAATAAAGACATTACAACAGACACTGAGGAAATTCAGAGAATAGTAAGGACATACTTTAAAAAAAAAAAAGGACTCCACCAAACTGAAAACCTGAAAAAAAATGAATAAATTTCTTGGTCTGTATGATCTACCAAAGTTAAATCAAGATGAAATAAATAAACAAACCCATAGCCCCTAGTAAAATATTACTGGTAAGGTAAAACCTTCTGGCCCATCATTTTTTTTTTTTTTTGAGCTTTGTGCCTTCCTGGATCTCGCTCTGCAGACCAGGCTGGACTCGAACTCACAAAGATCTGCCTGCCTCTGCCTCCTGAGTGCTGGGATTAAAGGCGTGCACCATCACCGCCCAGCCTGGCCCATCATTTTAATGAATATAGACTTTTGTGCTTTGTTTAACTTCTCCAGGCAATTCTAATATACACATGTGCCAACAATTATTAAGACTGGGTCCCCCATTTTTGCATATGTTCAACAAGATGGCGCAGAATGGAAAAATCAGGGAACGGAGGAAATGACTCTGGGAAGATTGTCTCTTTAAGAATGGAATTGTTCTCAAATGAGAATTCTAACTTGGATAATAAAAATAGCAAACTACAAGATACTCTTCTCATGGGGTCCCTCCTCTTCAGCTGCTGCCTATTTCATAGTGATTCCACAAGCTTCCTTCTCTCACTTGGCCAATCCCGCCGCCCAGACTCCTCACAGCTTCTGGGCTGAGGACCTAAATTTTTTCTCCTGTTCTCCTAAATACACACACTTTGTCAGCTCACTCCATCCTCTGTGGCTTCACCATTTGTTCTCTCTTCACTTATTCTGGCTTTATTTACCATCCTCACCATTCAGGCTCTTGTGTGGCTCTTACTCGGTTGGTGACGCCCTCACTTCAACTCCATCTTCCTTCCTTTGTCCTAGTTACCATGCTCTAGAGATCTGGAGTGGGCAGCTTCTAGGTTACAGCTGTGGTGATACATTGTGTACCTTAATAAATTTGTCTGAAGATCAGAGAACAGAACAAGCCACTAGATTAAACATAGAAGTCAGGCAGTGGTGGCACACACCTTTAATCCCAATACTTGGGAGTCACACGCCTTTAATCCCAGCACTAGGAAAATTGAGACAGGAAATTATATGGGTGGGCAGAGAAAGGTATATAAGGCATGAGGAGACAGGAACTAAAGTCTTTTGGCTGGAGACACAGAAGTAGTCAGGCATTTTATTGGCTGAGGCCTTTCAGGTGAGGACTCAGAGGAATTAAGTCTGATGATTCGTGGAAACAGGATTAGCTGAGGAGTTGGCGAGGTGAGGCTGGCTACGGCTTGCTCTGCTTCTCTGATCTTTCAGCTTTCACCCTAATATCTGGTTCTGGATTTTTATTAAAAGACTGTTTAGGAATTGGTGTTACATACATCTATTTCCAAGGACATCCATTCCACCTGGTTGTTTGCAAATAGGCAGCAGTTCTTGCTCTTTGGTCCTTATTACATAGATGTCTGAGCCTGGTAAATATAATTTGTCTTCCTAAAAATTATTGCAAAATTGCTGTGGCCTCTCCATGGCTCTAGCTTGGTGACTTGTCTTGCTAAGTTTAGAACTTCAACAAAGTATAGAGATGTTGGAATGTTGCAGGTCCAGAGACTAATTACAACTCATCTCGGGCCTCCTATCCTTATCTACCTTAATAGCCATCCCTTGGCCACTTCTGTGTCAGTCCTAATATTCTATGACTAATAGCTAAAACAAAGCTTTGGACAAAAGCCTCCTTTCCACTATCCAAAAGACTAAGAATACCATCAGAGAACATATGAGTCTCCAGAACAGTCTTCTCTACATTGCTCCAACCCACCTACTGAGTGTTTCCACCAATGTGTTTTCAAAATGCCTTTATTTATGGTTTGCTTTGTTATACTATTATAAAACCCTCATCAAATTGTTACCACATTGGAACATGAATTTGGTGGTAACTAAATCTGTTCCCAAGTCATAGTTGTTCATATTTAACTCCAGAATAAACCCTCTCTTACCCTTTGAGATGACCGGCTTCCTTACATGACTGTGATTGCCTGATGATTGATTAATTGCCCACACTGTTGAACTTGTTCTCCAACTCGATTGATGTCAAGTCACCTAAAGCTCCCACCATGAATCATATGGTCTGGTCCTCCCTACCCTCATCTCTCAACTGTGCCCAGCACCACCCTATAATCTGGTGCACCCAGTTCCTATTCTAAACAAAACACACCCATGTGGTGTACCATAACTTATATCTGAGAAGCCAGAAGCTAAAAACTGACCCATTTGAGGAACTAGGACAGATTCTTTCCTATATAATCCCATATTCTCTGATCCCACCACATTGTTTGGAGCTCAGTTTGGTTTCAAGAATGTCGATAACTCCTTCTTCTTCCTGTTTGTATTCCCAGATCATTATGGTTTTATTATTATTATTATTATTATTATTATTATTATTCCACTTTTCTCATTTCTGCGAATTACCCAGATAACCCCATTTCTTTTCCAAGACTCCCGTTTCACAGCACACTTTAGTGCTTCCAATTTCTTCCTCGTACTAGAACTGCAGTTTCTGAGAACTCACACTTCAGTTTTAAAGGCTACTACCTACTTTGCCTATGCGTTTCTGATTCTCTGGCACTCCTGGACATGCAAAACCTGCCTGTTGCCTTCCGCAGATATTCCTGTCCCTGCTGTCTACCCCTTCCTGATGCTTTCTCCTTTGTCTCACACGTCCTCTCTTCTAGCACTGCTTAAGCTCTGGTCTCCTTCCTTTTCCGTTATCTGTTCTGAGAGAGAACTTGCAACATTGTGCGGAGAAAAACTGAAGGATGATTTCCACATTCAAAAACGTTGGTCAAACTAACAAAAACCCACTAAGTAACAACATCACTAATAACAAAAAAAAACTTAGATGGGCATTACTTTACAAATCTGAAAATTTACAAGATATCTCACCTGTAATACATTTAGGTACAAAGGATTTTGTAGTGAAGAATTATATTTTATTATATTCATTGGATTATTGCATACATTATTTAATATTAAAATACTGCATTAATTATATCAAGACAAATTAAAGAGTATGACCAAATTTTAGTAATGTTTCTCTAAGATAATTTTTGCAGTCATCAGTATCAAATAGAAAACATTATAAAAAATACGTTTATTTATTGAATCATCAAAGAACTTCTATTTATTTAGTGATTTTAGTTCACCCACCCAAAAAAAACTATCTTAAAAATTATCAGGGAAATTAATACATACATATATAATGTATACATTTTATAGTCAATGCATTATATATACATTTATTGCATCATTTATATATAGTATATATGACTATAAAATATTTGTTCTTACATTTTCAAGCTATAAATCTCTCTTAAATTAAAAATAATGTGACTGACATTTTAAAAATAAACTACTAATGATAGTCCTATGACAATAAGTGGTAATTTTATATTAGTGTTTAAACTTTTCTTTTACTGAAATGCGTAAGTATTGAACATGTAAACAAAATTTCTAGATAATTTATTTCATAATTAACTGAGCAAAATTTTCTTAACTCTTAAATATGTGATATAACTATTATTGTTTCACTCTATTGTTATATTGTTCTTATTTATCATTTGGTAATTACTTTAACCAGAAATACCTCACTTTTGACTTGAATTACATGTTTCTCATTTTTGTTAGTTTTCAGAGAATTTCATACCATGTATTTTGTTCATATTCTCCTCTCCTCCTACTCCTCCCAGAACCACGCCCCCCACGACTTCCCAACCTGACCTTTTGTCATAGTGTTCAAGTCCAATTTGTGCTTCCCATACACTCTTGGATGCCTTCCCTGGAGGGCGGTCAACCCAACAGGGACAACACTCTGAAGGAAAACTGACTCCCTCTGCCAGCAGCTTTCAATGGCCAATAACTTCTCAGCCAGGGGTGGAACTTGTTACCTGCCTCCCCTCTCCATGCTGAAATTTTGTCCGGCTTGAACTTGCTCATGTCTTGTGTGTGCTGTCTCAACTGCTGGGAATTCACATGTACAAATGCCCAAGGTGTCTCCAGAAAACACTGTTTTCTTGTAGCCCTCTTCTACCTGTGCCTCTTAAATCTTCTGGCCCTTTTCTGGGATGATCTGTGAGCCTTGGGAAAATGGGGTATGATAAATGGGTTTAGGGCTGGTCACTTCACAATCTCATTCCCTTCTTATTGACCAGTTGTAGTTCCCTGTGTTAATTGCCATATCCTGCAAATGAAGGTTGACAATACACTAATCTGTGGGTATAACGATGTCATTAGGAATTGGTTTAATACTATGTCCATTTTTCAGAACAATAGTATTGGGTTCTCTCCTAGGGCCTATGACCTGTCTATCCACAGGCCATAAAGGAACCAAGAATGGGTTTTAATTTGTGGAGTGGCCTTAAATGACATCAGAAAGTGATTGGTTATATCCACAATGTTCATGCCACTATTGGACTACTGAGTATGACTTGCCAGGCCATTTATTACCGGAGCCGGGGGGGTTTATAGCTGGGTAACACTGGTGATTCTTTATTTTCCTCTGATAATTTTCGACACCTTCCATCACTTTGAATACTGGCCAGTGGGGCAGAAGCTTACAGTTGAGTACCGGAATGTTTTATCCTTGTCCCGTGACTCAGGTGTGCATTGTCTTCAGCAGTAGGGTCTTACCATCCAATTCTGTATGGCAGCCGAGAGAATTGGCAATAAGCTGTAATATTTGGCTTCTGTGGTTCCTCACTTGCCAACAACTCAAAAAGGGGCGTCCTGTTTAGGATTACTGTTGTTCTGATGAAGCAGCTTGACCAAAACAACTTAGGAAGGAAAGGGTTTATCCACATCACTGTTCATCGTTAAAGGAAGTCGGGACAGAAACAGGGCAGGAACCTGGAGGCAGGAGCTGATGCAGAGGCCATAGAGGAATACTGCTTTCTGGCTTTCTCCTTCTGGCTTCCTCAACCTACTTTCTTACAGAAACCAGGACCACCAGCCCAGGGATGGCACCACCCATGATGGGCTTGTCCTTTTTACAGCAAATCTTCAGCACTCTAGGGGAGGTGGAAAGATCTCATAGTAGGGTGGTTGGGGTAGGTGGAGTTGTGATGGGAGTGTGGAGTCTGTGTTTGGAGAGGAGGAGCATGTGGCATGGTGGGACCCACTATTCTCAGGCAAGCTGCTGTGAGTGATAGAGTTGACAGTTGGATTTGGGGTTCTTTATCTGGAAAAGAGGAGTGAGCAGGTGTAGAACCCATGGTCCTTAAGCAGGAGGCAGGAGTGAGTGGAGTTGGCAGTGGGAATCTAAGGTCCCTACCCAGAGAGGTTGGGCATGCAAGTGGGCAAGAAAACACATGGTCAGCTGGCAGGCAATGGAGGCAGGTGGAGTTTGCAGCAAGAGTCTGAGGGTCCTTCTTGGAAAGGAAGGGTGAGCAGGTGTGCAATATCACAGGTTCAGAAGTGCCAATCTACGGTCTCTACCCAGAGATAAGGACTGGGTAGGCACATGCCATGTGATCCTCTGCAGGAGGCAAGGGTATGAGGAGTCCCATGGAAGTCTGGGACTCCTATTTGGAGAGGAGTTCTCACTAGAACTGCGAGAAAAGAAATTTCTAATGTTTAAGCTCCTCAGTTTTTGGTATTTTGTCCCAGCAGCCTTAACTAAGACATTATTTCATGTTGGCTGACTTTTAGGTTGTAGGTATCCTTTCAGCTTTGAGAGCAGTAGATGTGATTTTTATCAATTAACTGCTGACAGCTGTGTATGTGCCAATCAATATCCGGATGTCGGATGTGAACCAGAAGGAAAATTGTTATCGTTTATTCACATCGTCTTATCTCATGATTGGAACGATTTGTTGACATGGACCAGATGGTCATTCTTTAGTGATGGGGTCCTGAAGGGGACATTCCAAGGGATGAGAAAGAAAAGATAGAGAATAGAGAACATAAAAGCTGGAGTCCAGAGGTCTTGCACAAGTTATTGTCTTATGCCTAACAAGCTAATTAAAAAGTACAGCATCTTATATACTATTTTCAGGAGGGGAGAGATGAGACAAAATCAGCAGAGACTATCATGTAATGGAACAAAGGCAGCAAGAAGCTAAACAATGTTTCACAAGAGGAACACAGGGTATATCAAGAATGTTACCGACCAAGCACACAGCAGTGCTGGGACTGATAGCCACAGCCCCCGTGGTGGGAAGAGTTGGGTTCTCATTACCTTAGAAGAATTAAAATGTATCATTCCTTGGTTTAAACTGCTACCTTTTAAGCCTTTGTTTTTAATCTCAGCTAAAACAAAGTGGCTATTCATACCTATCTCATAAGGTTGTTGTAAGTGAACTAATTCAGATCCAGAGAGCACAGGTTCAGTAGACACTAATTACTTAATATATGTTAGTTTCCTTATGATAGTCTGCTGCTATAGATACTGTTCTGTCCCTGGATTGTGCCCATCTATGATGCAATTTTCCTTATGTCCCTCCAAGTAGCTGACCCAGGAACACCTCGCTCAATCATTATTCCAGTATAATAACCCTTTAATGAGCCATCCTGTTATTTCTTGGGGTACCCCAAATCTAGTTGGGAAAATATGCAAGACTCTAAAGCCTTTGTCTTTGTTTTCATGTTTTATGCATTTATTTTTACACTTCCTCCCACTATGTGGGGCCACAATAGTGGTCCTCTTATAGAATTCAAGGTTCCTGCTTTGAAGGAACATATAGCAGAATGAACAAACTATCCTTGGCCTGAAATGGACTGCTTTCCCACTCCATAACTGTGCCCCCTCCCCAGAATGTGTGGTTCAGTGTTCAGCATGAAAATTACTACTTCCCAGAAGTAGTTTCTAAAACCCAAACCAACCCCATGCCTGATCCCTTGACCTCACTCCTCCTCACTCTTAATCTCCGCCCATCCTCCTCTGCTTTATTTTTGTAAACACCCAGAGTGTCTTGAACTCAGCCCCACCCTTGAGAAATTAATCCTGACATTTGCCTTCTAACCATAGCCTACATAAACAATTACTTATGTTCTCCACACCTATTAAGTCCATATTTTGTTTAAAACTTGATGTTTCAGAAGAAATTAGCAGGAGTTTCTAGAACAAGTGACTCTCTTCCAAACCTTGGTACTCCCTAACACAGAGATATGCTTGTCAGAATCACAGGTGTACTCATTCAACATTCATAAGATCACTTAGTGCCACATGGACTTTGAGAAAAATGTGCAACAAGGTACCAATTGTGCTGGAGCTTTGTTTAATGGCCATCAGTTTTTATATCCAGTTTGGATGATCTGACATATTCCCATCTATGTTGTTGTCAAACCTCTCAAGCTACAGCGCAACTCAATTCTTCTGTTGTCCACGGCAGATTATGATGAGCTCCACTTCCTGATCTCTCCAAACAGCAGTCTCCACATTCACCTACCTACCTAATCACCTGTCTTCTGTGACAGAGAGTAATGGCTTCATCTGTGCCTTCACCCCAGCATGCTTAATAGGCTCACTGCTTTGAAAAGAAAACTTTATCTTCTCAGGAGCCTAAACTCGATGTAGGTATACTATGACTTGCTTGTGTTTAATACCTTCCATTCAGGTAAATAAACTAGCCTGGTAATTTCCTTTTGTCTCATAAGGAAGAAACCTGAGCTTAATCTCTTCTGTGAAAAGCTTAGTGTAAGTAACAGTTCTCATTTATGCAACAGACAGAAAAATACTTGTCACCTCAAGTCACCTCCCTATTGGTGAGAAGGGAAGCAGTAATTAACCGTCAAGTACGGCTGCACCACTCGGGTGTGGCATGCTTTGAGAGCCTCTCAGGTCCAACACTGACTGTGGATGAGCTCACAGGAAAGGTGGAGAAACCAAAGCTTTCCCAATAAATACGATCCCTCTCGTGGTGCATGGTGCATTCAGCTTCAAGCCAATCTCAGATCACTAGCGTCCTCATCACAGCCCTCTCCACCATGAAGGTCCTTGGGGGTCTCCTTCTGCTCCTCACAGCAAGCTATCTCTGCAACAGCTCAGGTGAGTTGGATTAGACAGTGTTACATACAGTCATGAAGTTTTTTTTTTCTTTTTCCAAGCATTTTCCCCTAGGATCTAAGCTACTGATATAATCATCTGATCAAGTGGATCTAAAGTGAGAACAGTTCTGGTCAGGAAGGAGAGTGGTTCTAGCTGTACTTTGAGAGAGTGGGATTTAATGCCTTTTCTTGAAAGGATTCTTACTTGGTACCCAGGACAAAAAGGGTCCTAATTTATTTATAAATTCTATTGTGTAAGGATACTTGCAACTGTGTCAGTAGATGGCCACTCCTCAGTGCAGAGATGCAGAAGTCCATATGGTAGGATAGAAATTAAACACACTGCCCCAGAAGGCTCAAGTTAACGATTCAGCTTTTAAATTGTGTAAAGACGGTTAGTTAAAATCAATTTCTAACACGTTAAAGATGCTCATATACTTTTCTGTTTGTTTGTTTGTTTGTTTGTTTGTTTGTTTGTTTGTTTGTTTGAGACAGGGTTTTACTATGTAGTCCTACCTGGCCTGGAACTTGCTATGTAGGCCAGGCTGACCTTGGACTTACAGAGCTCTGCCTGCTTTTGCCTCCAGTGTGCTTTGATTAAATATGTGCACCACCACACGTAGCCCTTTTCATTTCTTCATGTTGACTAATAGAGAAAGTGTGTCAGTGATAAGGACTCAGTGGCAATTGACTTTATCAAGTACACCATAAGCTCCAGAAAGAATAAATAAATTTCCTGATTTAAGAGCTTATCCATTGGCCATCCAAGTTCCTAAACAAACAGCTGTTATTTTGCAGAATGATGGGGTCTATGCTGAGATTCATTGCCAAAAGAAATGAAAAGTCTTTGACCGAAAGACAATACTACATTGATTAATGAAATTCTGGTTTTGCTTTATTTTTTAATACTTCCTTATATTTGTCTTTCAGAAGTGACCACAGTCACCAGTCACCCTTTAGAGATGGTAAGTATGCTGAACAAAATTTTAATTTCAGTGTCTATTGGCTATCACTTAGTCAACAAATACTTGTGAAATATCCATGCATAGATCATGTCGTATGTTTAGGAAAAGCAACGCAGGTGAAGAACTGTCTTCTCCATTTGTAAATGGGCACTATAGTAGAACTTCTCTTATCCGGGTGTTCTAAATATTAAATAATGGGAAATCACGTAACGCTAAAGTGAATTGTCTGACACAGAAATGCTCAGCAATTGCTCACCAAGTGCGGCATTTAAAAGAAGGAAGGGTGCTGGCGCTACTGGTATTTGTCACGATGCTAATGTCCCCTTTATAAAAATAGCTTCAACAGCACCAAAACACCTGAGACGAGAGTGACTCCAGCTCTTGTAGCATGGAGAGTTGATCCAAGATGGTTATATTTGAGGTGTTTGAGGAAAAAACCGTGACGTTCTCTTCTGTATAACCAGTTGGACTGCAGCATATACAAGAAGTACCCAGTGGTAGCCATCCCCTGCCCCATTGAAAACATGCCAGTTTGTGGTTCGGACTATATCACCTATGGGAATAAATGCAAGCTGTGTACAGAGATCTTGTGAGTACCAAATGCAAAGAAAGTGTATCTGGGAACAATGTTCTTCTCTATGCAGATTCTTCCACCTACCAAGACACCACCTCTTAACTCTCTATAGTTTACTTATTTCTATGCAGAATAGAGGGTGGGAAGAAAAATCCAATTAGAGCTTAATCAGACCATAGTTGGACCAGCTATTCCGCCAACTTGAACTGCTCCTGTCCCACCACATATCTCTAATTATTGGAACTCTAGGAAGTCATGAGTTTTCAAGCTCATATTTGTCCCTGTAACCTAGAGGAAAGTCAGGAGTCACCAAATGGGTTAAAGTGGCCTTTTGGAGTGGCCCCCAAACCCAAGTTCAAGTTTTACTGTTTTAGAAAGTTGAGTTCCATATAACTTCCTATTTGAAGAAAGGTTCCTGAATAACTGATTGTCTGTAATCCACTATCTCACATGACTTCTAAAATACTAAACAACATTAATGCATCTGGACTTCATTCTCAAGTTGCTACAGGCCCTAAGTAATATCAGTAGTCTTAAGGGAGAATAGGCAATGAAAATGATTAGTTTGCCTTTTTTTCTAAAATAAAAGATACAGGCTATTATTGTTGGATCAAAATCCCATGGACATGCTTTGTTTATGTACTGTGTTTGGCTTTGTTTGGCCTGCACAGCATTTAGAAGAATAGTAATTAGATAAATATCACCCTTTTAAAATGTAAGATGAAACTTAGCACTTATTATATTATACCAAATTCACTTTTTAATCATTGTTACCTATCTTTTAGCCACCAGTGTTGAGACACCTATGTCCTGTGTTTTCACCTTTGTGGTCATCTTTGCAAGTTCAAATATCAAGTTAAGGCTGAGCCCAGAAAACACATTTACATACACATTTCTGTTTGGGAAGTTTCCTTTCACAGAAGGAAAGATTCTTTGACACAGATGCATATACAGCCCTGGACCATGAAACAGGCATGTTCAAGGCCATGAGTCTCTGAGAAGGAGACATGGTGGCGCTCTTCCTTCGTAGTACAGTATTCAGCTCCCTCATTGCCCTGCTGACCAAGGAAAGCTGAGAGACCGGCTACCTCATCTCCCTTTGTGAAGTCTTGTTCTTTCAATGCTTTGGGCGATCTTCTCCCCTCTGAGATCAGTGGAAGAAGTAGGTTGGGATAGAGTTATCACTGAAGCAGAGAACCCTTCCTCTGTGGCAATAGCGTGATGTTCTGGAACTCAGTCTTCCTTTCTGTGAAAAGAGGTTCTACCACAGTCTTGTTCTTACCTGTAAAATGGGTCCCACTGCTACTTCATAATTTTTGTACTTCTTTTCAACTTTTATGTGGTCCTGATTTTATTGAGTCTTGTGAATCATGTCTCCCCTCAGGAGGAGTAATGGAAAAATTCAGTTTCTTCGTGAAGGACACTGCTAACCATCTCCATGGACAAAGAAAGAACAACGAGACCTCCACTGTGTGGGCTCTGACAGACTTCCCTTCTTTGCTGATGTTCTAGTGGGGTCGGATCTAGGATTCAGTCATCCCCAGTGACTGTGCAGGCATCCCTACTGACTCACATCCCCTGTCAAATGACCTTCTTTTCCCATCTGAATAAAAAATAATCTCTCCAGAAAGTTTAGTTTACTTCTGTTTCTTTCATAGGTAAGGTAAACTAAAAAATAGATAATTCTTGTTCAGGAGAACTTTTGGACAATAAACACAGAGTGGTTTTCAGAAACAAACACACCCTGACCACACACAAGATGTCTACACACAGATACACAAGTGCTAGGTAGATACACAAGTGCCTCCCCATCTTTCAGTCTGTAATTACTGTCTATGTTGATACTGGTGTTTCAATCTGTAACTGCTGTCTATGGTTGATACCAGTGTTCCAGTCTGTAACTACTGTCTATGGATGATATTGGTATTTATTTTCACTTCTTTTTCATATTTCCATAAATCAAACCTCTTCCATTCTAAGAAGTTACTTCCAGAGAAGCGGTTGTCCCATTTCTTTCTAGAAGCATACTGTTGCCTCTGGGCCAATCTGCAATAGAATACCGATAGAAAAGTTATTACCCCTGAGAAAATGTAAACATTACTGTAGAGGTCCAGTTGTTGGCATGCTGTACTTATCTCTAAATTATGTCCACACGGCTATCAACCAACAGACCTAGTAAGACCACTAGACAAAGAAGTTTGTTCCTTTCCCAATAAATAAATTTTTGAATAGCTGAAAGAGCTCACAGAGGTGAGGAGACAGTTCAGTTGGTGAAGTACTTACCACACAAGCATAAGGACATGAATTTGGTCCCCAGCATCAACACTGAAAACCACGAGTGATAATATGCACATATTGTCCCAGTGCTGGGGGGTAGGCACAGGTGGGTCCCCAGGGCTTGATGACCAGACAGTCTAGCCAAATCAGAGAGCCCCAGATCCTAGCCAGAGGCTCTGAGGAATGGAAGCCAAGGTAAACTGTTGTCCTTCACTCACATATGCACATATGCATGTGTGCCCACACATGTGTGCCACACAAAACATGCACACTTACTATGTAACACATATAACTAATGAATTAAGTAAAAAAATTTTACAAGATAAAAACTACTTGATGACTCTGTAAACCTGCACAGTCCAGAAGTGAGCCTTATTCTTTGTGTTGTTATTGTTGTTGTTTAAAAATAAAAGGGAAAGAGGACTGTTTTTTGCCAGGCTTTGAAAATAAATCCACAACCTTTAGAGCCCAGGGAATACTATCCAATTGTCCACCATTGTATTCTGTTTCCATCCTTGAATACCCTCTACATGGAACAATTGAACTGTCTTTATTCTCTGCCTGATGTGCAGCACCCAGGCTTCTGCCTCACTTTTTTTCTATCCATTTGGTGAGCACAGGTGGTGACCAGGTCCCTGGCTTTCACTTTCTTTCTGTGTCTGAAGCCATGGAACACCTACTAAGGTGAGAAATACAACCACCCATTGGCTGATCTTCTACATGTCTCTTCAAGATCGAGTGATGTAGAAAGAATGGCACTATGTTGACTGTGGAAAGGAGCAAATGAACAGTTGTTTGAAGTGTGAGAATTGAAAGAAGATAGGAGAACATTGTATTTTGCTTCACCTCTGCCGGAGATGACTTTTTCGGGTGACTCAGATGTTTTGCTGCTCTGCACGTATCTATAATATGTCCCTGGAACTGATTAATCTAAGACAGGTGCACGAAATGGTAGCCACTGGCCTGTGATTACAACATTTCTCTTGATGTATGAGAGACCAGCTGAGAGACTGGCTCCCACATTTTACCCCAGGGTACTCTTGAGGAATGAGGGATGAGATTTAGATAGAAGGATAGAGGGGGAGAAAAACAGATAAAAACACATAATAGCTTTGGGAGGGCCTGGATCCTAATCCACTGGCCCCTTCTGGATCTTCTAAAGGGCTATTTATAGGAATGCCAAGGTGTGGAGCAAAAGACCTCCCCCTAGCACAGCCAAGTGCAGACACTTTCCAATTACCTGGTAACCATGCACATGGTCAAGCAATCCCCTAATGCAGCTCTTCTGGGTTAAAGCAAGCTCAGATCTCAATAGGAAAACTTTGTGGGCCTCCACATTGATGAACTGGCAAGAATATCCATTTATTGTTAAATAGACAACACAGTTCTCCTGGAATATCAATTTAAGATGTGTTACATTTGTTTATGCCGTGGAATATTTGTTTAATTATGCAAAGATGTGCTGCATTCTTTTATGTTGCATTTGTTTAGCTCTGTGAAGCTGTATTACTTTGCCTGCCTAAAATACTGGATTGGTCTAATAAAGAGCTGAATAGCCAATAGCTCAGTAGGAAAGGGATAGGCAGGGCTGCCAGGAAGAGAGAATAAATAGAAGGAAAAATCTAGGCTCAAGAAGAAGCAGGAGGGAGGAACAAGAAAAATGAAAAGGAGAGGAGGACTCTAGGGGCCAGCCACACAGCCACACAGCCACCCAGCCAGCAATGGATTAAGAAGTAAAGAAAAGCATATAAAATAGAGAAAGGTAAAAGCCCAGAGGCAAAAGGTAGACAGGATGGTTTAAGTCAAGAAGCTGGCTAGAAACAAGCCAAGCTAAGGTTGGGCATTCATAAGTGAGAATAAGTCTCTGTGTGATTATTTGGGAGCTGGGTGGTGGGCCCCCAAAGAGTAAAAGAGTGAATCCCCAGGGGAGACCTTGCCTTGGAGGAGGTGGGAATGGGGGGTATATTGGAGGGAAAGCCTGGGGGGTGGGAGGAGGGAGGATAGGGGAATTCGTGGCTGACATGTAAAATTAAGTTAATTATAAAATAAAAATATTTATAAAAAAAAGTAAAAATCAAACTACACACAGTGATGCTGAGTATCATGTCTGGATCAGATTAGGTGTGCCCCAAGTATGAGAAATTAGACTTAGTTTTAAAATTTTTTAGATTGTATATATTTTTGTTTATTTTGCCTGCATGTATGTATATGTACCACACTCATACCTTGTGTCTAAGGACTTCAGAAGAGGCTCTAGGATCCGTAAGAGCTGGAGTTCTGCATGGTTGTGAGCTACCATGTGGGTGCTGGGAACTGAACCTGGATCCTCTGCAAGATCAACAAGTGCTCTTAACTGCTGAGCCTTTTCTCTAGTCCAAGATGTCAGCTTTCTACTCATTCACTGAGAGTCTCTCTTGTGATCTTGGCCTTACACTTGTTAGACAATGTCACATACATCTGTGACATTCAGAAGATTGGGAAAAGGCCTAACAAATAGGAACACTGATTTCAGTGATGCTGTGTATCACAAATAACTGTCCTCTTCCGCATATTACTCTATTTGGACATCCATCTCCTAATGTAAAACTGCTTTCTTTCTCCTCATTGGAAATTGGAGAATTAAATGGCATCAACATGCTTTGTCAGAACCCTAAAGCTGAGTTACTCACAGCAAGCAACAAACAGGATTTCACTGGGTCACACAACCACAGCTTTGTGTGTCTCAATCAGTGCCTTAGACCTCCAAGTAGCAAAAGCCAAATCAAAAGTCTGATAGCAGCTCCTATTCCAGTATATGTGATGGTCCCCATAATAATTAGATGCTAGCTGGCCTGCAAACTCAACAGTAGGCAGAAAGACAAGGAATGGGGTAAGAATGGAAAGGACACGCTGTCTTTACCCAGGACCTACAGAATCATCAGGCTGACCAGATTACCTGAGGGTACCATGCGCATTTGTTACTGACTTTCCTCTCATTTATATAAAATAAATTGGCGTCTTTCATACCTTAAAGCAAGGGTCAAGTTGGAGGAATGGTTCACAGGTTGATAATCAACTGGTTCAATTAAGACGGGTAAATTCTTTTAATGGCTTTGTGCTAGTTTGACATTATTTAGGAAATATTTATGAGAAATTTCTCATTTCAAATGAGATAGTTTTTTAAAGCATGTATACCAAATGGTGATCTCTCTTTAAAGGCAAGTGTTTGCAGTGCGGGTAGCCTTTTATAGACCCTGTTAGCAATTTTTGATTTCTAGTATTGATGGATCCACCTTGCATCACTTAAAAAGCCAAGAACTCAGTCAGATACATTACGTGGCTGAAATCTTGAGAAACTGAAACAAGAAAATTGTAAGTTCAAGGATAATATAGGCTACGTAGTTCTGTATTAGCCTGGGATATATAGGAATAACATGTATAACCTTAAAAAAAAACTAGAGAAAAACAAGAAGTAGGAAGCTACTATCACCATGTTACTTATGACACTTTTTTTCTCTAAAACTGTCATATTCAATATGAGTGGACTCAACTCAACATGGGTGATGAGCTGTTCTCATCTTCAGATGTGTAGTTGGATACAAAGAGACCAGGCTTTTTGTTGTTCTGTTTTATTTCAGTGTGGCTGGATGTTTAATTCTGGTAGCTCTGATAGCATCAGATTCTGTTACAAAGTGTAAGAAACACAGACCAGCCTTTGTAGGGGAGTTCTCAGAATCAAGTCACGAAAGGAAATAAAAGCCGTGGGTTGACAAGAACAGCTAGCTGATAAAGATAAAGTTTGATCTGGACACAATGTGGCAGAACTGTGGCTATTCACCAGTAGGAACTGAGTTTGACCGATAACAACAGCACTCATCATGCGCACACACGTCCCAGCCGCCTCAGCCAGAACACCCACTCACCACTGAGCCTGTAGTGAAGAAACAAATGATACAGTGATGGTCACACACTGTTCCACTCTTCTCACTCTGGCGATTTCACGCTTCTTTTATTGAAAAAGTCTCTGGTTGGTTTCAACTGTCTTGAAAGTTCAGTAACATGCTTAGGTAGAAAACTCCGCGAGTACTGAATCATCCAACACAATTGTGCAATGGGAAATTTTTAAAAGTTCTTGTCATCTACTACAACTTTAAAAAAATATCTCTTATCTGCAAGTAAGTTTCTCTCTCTCTCTCTCTCTCTCTCTCTCTCTCTCTCTCTCTCTCTCTCTCTCTCTGGTGTGTGTGTGTGTGTGTGTGTGTGTGTGTGTGTGTGTGTGTGTGTGTGTACATAATTTCAGGTACCCATGGAAGTAAGAAGAGGGAAGTAGGAACTGCTAGAGCTAGAGTTACAGGCAGTAGTGAACCACTTGACACGGGTGCTGGGAACTGAACTTGGATCCTCTGGGGGAAGGAACATAATCCCTATGACTGAGATATCTTTCCAGCACCATGCAAATAATCTTAAAGAAGAATATTTTGTATTTACCCTTTCACTGTTTTCCTTTCTGTTGGTAACAAGCAAGGTCAGTGTGGTTATACTCATTATCTCCAAAGTGCTTTTTATTAACCTTTTAGTTATATAAGATTCTACATTTCATTTTTACATTTTTATAAATGCATGTAAGTGCATGTTTTAAAGTTGTTTTGAGGTTACCACATTCACTTAAATCTGACTGATAAATAGAAGTTAGCCAAGGAAGACAGTTGGAGGAGGGATTTGCACTAGAGTGGGCAAAGTGATCATGGGATTAATAAATAAGACACACACACACACACACACACACACACACACACACACACACACACACTTTTTTTTTTTTTCGAGACAGGGTTTCTCTGTGTAGCTTTGTGCCTTTCCTGGAACTCACTTGGTAGCCCAGGCTGGCCTCGAACTCACAGAGATCCGCCTGGCTCTGCCTCCCAAGTGCTGGGATTAAAGGCGTGCGCCACCACCACCCAGCACACACACTTTTAAAACTAGATTCCACAAATGAGAGACAATATGTGATGTTTTGCTTATGTTTTGTGTGGTTCGTTTTACTTGACATAGTTCTGCAGATTTTCCTGTGAATACCATGATTTCATTTTTCTTTACGGCTGAATAAATGTCCGTTTATGTGCATGCAAAAAGTAAAAATGAAATGAGGAGCATGGTAAGGGAGCACCAGGAAGCAGGAACACAAAAGAAATTGTCTACTGGGTCACATATTTCAGCTTCCCTCTTCCTCTTTCTTCTCTCTACTGCTCACTGCTCCAGCACTCCATTTTCCAATCATCTCCAGAGGATTTTTTTTCCTAAAGCAAAGACCTCATCTCTCATCCATCACCAATAAAAAATGCTTTGGTGAGTTTCACTTCCTACAACCTTCCTTACCAGCCTTTTCAATCCCTAAACCCATCCTTTCTATTCTATACTTTCCTGTCTGGTCACCGCTCCCAGAAACTCCTGTGCGCTCTTCACCTTAGCATGTGTTGACACCTCTTTCCAGCTTTCTGATTTCAATACCATCTGTCGGCCCTTTTGTTATCATTTCTAAAAGGCTTGCCCTCTGTGTCTGTTTCTCCTCAATTAGCATCTATAATGTTATACTCCCATCAGTTCTATAGCTGTCTGCCTTCTATGCTATATTGAACTTACACCTTGAAAGCCACGTGTTCAAAATCTAAATGAATTGAATTTGCCAACAAATGGGAAAGCAGCCAAACAATGATGTCTTATTCTAGTATCAATTTCTGATCTAGCTACATGAGTTCATGTTCTGCATGAACTCACACTCTGAATGCCTCATCAAGCTTCCTTAAAAGAATTTGCAAACACACAAACAATGGAGAGCAATTAATGCTGTTCTGGACATTCTGAGGGAGTAATCAACAGGCAGTGAGCTCGTACATGCCACAACCTGAGTCTCCTTGTTACATTTTTTTTGGGCCATCTCTTACACCACCACTTTGGAATTCTCATTTGTAACTTGAAAGGAAAGTTGCTGTAAGATTTTTAAGATACACAAATAAAATAACTTAAGTGAATCTGTTACATAGCCAAAATCTGTTTCCAGAACTGAAGTTGACATAAATTCTAAGACACCTCACCCTATTTCATTTTTAAGCAGATTGTCCACATATTTAAGGGAAGCAGACATTACTTCACCCAATAATCCAGTCTTTCAGAAACACATAACCCATGTCTCTGTCAGAGAGTATGATGTTAACGTAATAACTTTGCAATGTTCTTTAACAGCGAGCATACAGATCAAGGCTATAGAAGCTAGAGCGACAAAGACATTCCTTAATTAAACACACAGACATGGATACATCCTGAAAACTCAAATACCCAAAGTCATGAGCCAATATAGAATTAAGCTTTTGAAGAGCCCTGTGTGAACAAAAGAAAGAGTCTATACAAATGCTTCTGAAACTCACATCACTTGCGGTTGTTGAATCCTCTCTAGAACATGAGGCATTTGGGGTTTATAAGCAGGCTCAGAGGCTAAAACAGCTTATGCTAGCTGGCCATGCTCTGGGGGCTCTTCAAAGAGCAAGCCCAGCTTTGGGGTTTGATTCTGTTCTCAACAACCATGCTGCTCCTCATTCATGACTTTGTGTGTCATTGTGTGAGTACCCTACTCTGAGGATGGCCACACTGCTCCTGAGCCCTGTCCTCCATGAGACCTTCCAGCACCACAAACCTTCATTCTGTTCCTCAAGGGTGTGTTCTCTTCCTTCCCCACCTCAGTGCTTCTAGAAATGAAGCCTAATGGCACAGATTCAAAACCACCACGAATGAGACTTCATTGTGCTTTCTGCTCACCCTGCCTTGGCTTTACCTGTCAGTTTGGGCTCCACGTCCTTATTTATTTATCTCTAAGTCCCACATTTCCTCAACTTTTGTCATCACATCCAATAGATAGCAAACTGACGTCCCTATCATATGAATTATTTGTAAAGTTTGCATGATGCAATGGCTAAGCTTGGGGAGACCACAAAGGTAGAAATCGCTAGGGTCAAAGATAGGTGAGCCATTTCTGAGTAACCTCAGGTGAATGGTTTGCCTTTTGGCTTTTAGTGCCCAGCTGTCAAAACAGATAGCTCAGTTTCTTATACAGTGTCTTCAACTAATGAATATAGAGTATGTAATACTGTGCCTGATACATAGTTAACAAAAATCTATGATTGTCATAGTTTGCTTAATAACTATATAGGTGATTTTGAACTTACATATTTTATTCCCAACTCTGTCCTAACTGACACCCCTGCCTGTTCTTACCCTGAGCTACAACACAGTCAACCACTTATTATAGCAGAAGCCAGTCAAGAGGCTTGATTGCAACAAAATGAAACTATACGACCATCCCATCAGAGACTGACTCTGGAAGAGCTGTGCCACTTTCGGACTCAAGGGGCAAAGGCTACTCTGTATCTTTTCTGGCTTTGTGATTCCTTATAACAGGGGTTTGGTTTTGATCATCATGTATCCACACTGGACATTTGGTTACTTTCCTACTACCAGTCCTATAGCTAATGATGCCTCGCCTGAATATGTACCTTTTAAAGTTTCAGAGAAGAAACGTTGAAACAACCCCAAACTTGAATGTGTTTGAAGCTATATATTCACTATTCTACCGTCTTAGAGTCCCACCCCGCTCCCACATGTGAATTCCATATTGACTGAAAATAACAAATGGGACAAGTATTATTTAGCAAGTGCAGAGAGAAGGAGAGCTACTTCACTGGCTCCACGTATGAAGAACCGTTCCGAGATGGACTGTTGATGAATGTTTTTTACCTAAGAAAGGAAGTGGAGGTGGAACCAGGTGACAGCCGATGGACAGCGTAACAGTAAAGGATGGGTGTTAGGGAATACGCTTATGAAACATTTTGAAGAAATAGTTCATGGAATCTGGTTGATGGACACTGGAACATTTATGCTATTGTTAAACCACATGTCTGCCATATGCATTCTTCTCTTACTCATGACTTATGATTAAATAAGAGAGCGATAGGGAAGACAAGGGCAATAGAAGTAGATGAGCCTAAGTATAAATTTGCTTTGAGTTTGGGGTTTGCTGAGAGCATCAATACATTTAGTTTTAAGGAAAATGACTTTTTCCTTAAATAACTGCAGGCTTCTTTGACCACAAAGGCATTTTGCTTCAAGGGATCTATTAGTTTGCTCAAATAGTTCAAGTGTGACCATGCAAGCAGCCTAAATGGACCAAATGTACAGAGAAAGAACAGGATGTAGCAGGGTGTGCATCACTCTGCTTGCCTGGGTTTTCCTCTTTCCCCATAAAAAGCTTCCATGATGAACAAAGTAAAAATTTCAAGATATCTTATAAATAAAATTTTTGGTAAAAAAAAAGGAACTCTGGAAATTGAGTCTGGTTAAGAAGGAAATAATCTTGTAATTTAGCAGGGTTTGGGGTTTTATAACCCAGTTGTAGTGCCTTGTTTTAAAAAATCATTTATTGAAAAATAAAATACAAATCACAATAGAAATTAGGACAAAAAGTCACAATCTTCTTTGAGTATTCTCTTTTTATTCATATAATACTTTCTTTTTTGGTTTTCGGTGTATATTCATTATACGAAATGATGTTTCATTGTAAAAGTTCTATATGTGTATGTCATGTACTTTGGACATTCAATGTCCATTAACTTCTTTTGTTCTCCTTTTCCTCTTTTGCTGATTTCCTTCCTGCTCCTAAATAGTCCACCTTCTGCTTTCATGTCAGTCACAAGTATTTTAATATATATAGATATAGATAGATAGATAGATAGATAGATACATAGATACATAGATAGATACATAGATGCATAGACACATAGATAGATGACTGATAGATAGATAGATAGATAGATAGATAGATAGATAGATAGATAGATATTCCGTACATGAATGGAAAAGACGCCATATCTGCCTTTCTGGATGTGGCTTTTTTGCTGATGATGGTGATCTCTAGTTCTATCAATTTTTCTGGAAATGTCATAATTTTATTTTTCTTTATGGCTGAATAAAATTCCACATATGTGTGACACACTTTCTTTATTCACCTGACTCAGGAAAATCACTATCTTTAAGAAGCTCTTAGCATTTTAGTTTGTATACATATATACAATTTTTACATTCTGAGTCTAATATCATAATTATGATTTTATGTTCCATTTTGTCTGTTAAACCATAAGAATATTTGTTTTTCTCTGGCCTTTTTTCCCTCTCAAACCAAATAGTGACCTAAGATGTTTGGGACAAACAATAACATTAAAAAATGTAACTATAGGAATAATAATATAAAGTTTTGAATTCTTATATAAGTGTATTAGTAAAACTGACATTTACTTTAATAATTACTTCATGATGTGAAATAAAAGCTAGAATATTTTTTATGTGATTACACATTTTGATTTGTTTTTATTTTCCTTCATTTTTTTCCTCAATGTAGCATCTATCTCAGGAACTGGCATTTAAAAACTCATAAAGACCAGTGGTCCTCAAACAGCAGTCTGAGGAGTTCTAGTAGATCCCATAATCACCGTAGCAGCAGCAGAAGGAGAAATAGAAAGTGGCCCAACCAGCCACCCTGCTCTTCTGCTGAGTTTCAGAAAAGCTTCTCTTCACCACTGTCTAGCTGTGTGAATTTGAACAAGTTTCTAATCTCTTTGGCTCAATTTCCTCCATCTTCAGTTATGTTTGGATTTCATTCGACCATGTCATAAGATTTGGATAAGTTTTAAACAAGCTTATGAATGCGAGGTGTGTAGACGATTCATGAACATCGTAAGAACCCAGTAGATCCCATTATCAGTATTGGTAATACATGACACAGAGGACTACAGTCCTCACACACAAGGCAGCAATCACTTTCCTGTGACTCCTGCCAGACACTGATGTGGCTTTTTTGGGTCCCGAAACTAAGCAGGTTCTCACTACCTGAAGCAATCAGAAGCTCTTTTCAAAAGTTCTTATTTTTATCAAGGTCAATCTACATTATTTACCCTTGAGATCACAAAGGAAAACTTATTGAGACACTTCTTAATGTTTCTTAGATATTTCTTGCATGCCTTCCAAGTTTACAAACACTAGTTGAAGAAAATCTCGTATCAGGTTCTGTACTAAATGCTTGAAATCATGATCTTACTGAATTAAAAAAATAAAAAAAACAGCTCAATGAAGACAGGCTTTTTATTATGTCTAGATTACAAAATTCCTGACAACGTCCATAACATTCACCAAGGTATTTCTAAGACCTAATTTTGTTATAAAGCATAATACATGAGAATTGGAAACAACAAACAAACAAGAACAACAAGTTAATGACTGGCATTTATTTTCCGTTACTTAAGAACAGTGAGATTTCATGACAGATATGTTCTTCAACACAGATAGGAAACAGTGGAACTTTGATTGACAACAGAATTTGTTTTCAGAATTAAGCTCTTAAACAGTCTTACACTGTATTTCCTAGGAGCATAATAATATCAGTTCTCATAGCAACACTTTGGGACAAATTTCTAGATGTCATTTTTATTGACAGAAAGATAATGTGAGCTCTGTCACTCAGCCTTCTCAGGCCGTGATCACTATGCCCATTTACTGTTACTGACCATGACTTTTGGCCTCTGAATAACAAAGGTAAGAGAAAGTGTCAGTATGTTGTGAAATATTAATTGAAGATGTGTTGCGTTCATTTATGCTGTGGAGTATTTATTTAATGATGTAAAGATATGTTACATTCTTTTACGTTGCATGTGTTTAACTCTGTGTAGCTGTGTTAGTTTGCCTGCGTAAAACACCTGATTGGTCTAATAAAGAGCTGAACAGCCAATAGCTAGGCAGGAGAGGGATAGGCAGGGCTGCCAGGCAGAGAAAATAAATAGAAGGTGAAAAAGAGAAGGAGGAACAAGGAAAGGAGGAGAGGAGGATGCCATGGGCCAGCCACCCAGCCACACAACCAGACATGGAATAAGAAGGAAAGAAAAAATATACAGAAATAGAAAAAGGTAAAAGCCCAGAGGCAAAAGGTAGATGGGCCTAATTTAAGAAAAGCTGGCAAGAAACAAACCAAGGTAAGGCTGGGCGATTATAAGTAAGAAAATGTCTCCGTGTATTTATTTGGGAGCTGGGTGCCAGACCCCACAAAGAGCAAAGAGTAAAAGAGTAAAAAAAACAAACCAGCAAACAAAAAGTAAGTACACCAGTAGTTTTTCATAGAGCCATGGGTAGCTTTTTAAATTTAAATTTAATTTTAATGTTTTAATTGATATAGCATTATATCACTTACCCCCCTTTTCTCTTTCCAACCACCCTCAGCTAACGTGCCTTAAACTCCTTCATGCCCCACTCTCACATTGGTAGCCTCTTTTCTTTGATTAACATTGTTTGTGTGTGTGTGTGTGTGTGTGTGTGTGTGTGTGTGTGTGTGTGTGTATACAGTCTGCTGAGTCTATTTTTGTCCGTGGTATGTATATGGTTTCAAGGCTGATCACTCTGCATGGGATAACCAATAAAGAGGCTCATCAATGAGAGAGACTAATTCTCCTTGTCCCAGCAGCCATTAGTTGCCTGTAGTTCTTTGTCAAGGGGTGGGACCTGGCACAATTTTACTACTTCCACATTAACACATCCATTGATAGTGCCATTGTTCCAGTCTTGTTTGTGCAGATATTTCTAGTAGAGACTATTCCACCGCAGACTTCTTGGTATTCTGGCTCTTACATTCTTTCCACCTCCTCTTTCTCAGTGTTCCCTGAACTGTAGAAGAAAAGACTGTTATGAAGATGTAGCCACTGGTATGGATTTTGGTATATTGATACAAATTTTAAGTTATTTTTGTTGTTCTGCATGTATGTTTCCTCTTCATTCTCTCCTCTCCTCCTAAGCCTAGATTTCTCTAGGAGAGAACAAGGGAGAAAGAGAAGGAGACTTCTGGGGCCAGCCAGTCAGCCAGCCAGCCAGAGACAGAGTAGGACATACAGAATGAAAGAAAGGTAAAAAGCCCTGAGGCACATCATAGATGAAGAGAAATGGATTAAATTAAGTTATAAGAGCTAATGGGACAAGTATAAGATAAGACTGAGCATTCATAACTAATAAGAAGTCTCCGTGTCATGATTTGGGGGCTGGTGGTCAAAGAAAGCCTGCCACAAGAGATTTTATTTATTTTTATCTAATGTATAAGTATTTTGTCTGCATGTCTGTCTGTCCAGCATGTGTGTGCAGTGTCCCAGAGGCCAGAAGAGGGTACTGAATCCTTGAAACTGTATTTAAAGATGGTTCTGAACCACAATGTGTGTGTGCTGGGAATCAAATCTGGTCCTTAACCACTGAGGAACCTCTTCAGACTAAATTTCTAGTTCTTGATCCACTCACATACACTTGAACTTTTGGTTAGCCCTGTTTGGAAATAATCATTGTCAAAGAATCAGGGACCACTCAGTCTGCACACCAGCAGATGTTTAACATACCCACACAGATCATAATTCTAGTGCTTCAAGAATGCCAGATGTTTTCCTAGAGAGAAGAGGTAGACTCCCAGGTGTTTGGCTGTCCCTCTGATTGGCTCCTTTCATTACACCACCATATTTGAGCAGCTCATTTCCTACTGGAGAGTGTGCGTTCATGGTGTGTTCAAACCATGACAGCTAGGATCAGCGAATGCACATATAAGCTTAGGGCCCATGCTATAACGCATCCTGGAAGCCTTCCTGTTGAAGAGGAATCTAAATAAAAGAATCAAATAGCAAATGATAACAGACACCTTGATCACGGCACCAAACGCACATCAAGATGAAACTATTGTGTGAAAGTGAGTGCTGAACCCAAGGACCTGTCTCTAAAGCTTTGTCATACCCTCATTCAGTAGTTCTGAGGCCTTGGACAAGTTAACTTCTCTAAAGCCCGGTCTCTGTCTTTATAAAATGAGATGACACTGCCCTCTTGAAGCTTATATGTTAGTCAACTGACTCAGAAGATGTGAACACACTAAGGAATGTTAATATGCCAGCCAAAGGTAACCTAGCATTCATTTAGGTCATATTACTTAATCATCTCTCAAAGGAATTTTTTCTCAATGACTCACTAAGTCTTTTTAAACTTGTTTGGGGTTCTGTTCATAGAAATGGCCATTTCTTAATAGACATGACACATCTGGAGAGGAGGGAACACAGAACCTAAATGGTCTCGGACAAGTCAGAGCAGCTCTCTTGCCTCCAAATCACTGCCTTCCACCACTTTCAGTACTTCAAGAACAATTGGCCATAGTACTTACATTTGACTTCTCAACCAAGAACCTATGTCCAGAAAATCCTAGACTTCTTTCACAACAACGATAAACTACTCTGATTTACATTGTTATGTATTTTTCTGTCTGACAATAAGTCCCTGATCACCTCAGGACTGGAGTCAACCATTCACCCCCCAACTCCTTTCTGTATAATGAAATTTCCTAAGAGGTCCCTGGAAGGTGACTGGCATTCAGCTAATCTCTGTTGTGAACAGAAGTCCTCTTGTCAGAAATAATCAGTCAGACATGCTCATGACAAGTTTGTGTCAATATTTTATTTAGAAATCAATGTTGATTAACTAATTTATGACCAACACAAGATTTAACAATTTTTAAACTATGTCATGCACTTACCCATTTCATGTTTATAGAGGACTTGAACATATTTTGGAATCATTTAGTAAACTTACCTTCCATATGAAGATAAATATAAGGCCCCTTTTCTGTGTTCCACCTTCCCAAGAAGGGCAATCATGATAATCCCATTTTTGCTGTGGGAGTTGAATCTGGCAATTATTTTCTTATACGAAGCATTGAAGAAAGCCCCAAATCAGTTGACACAGATTAAGAGCTGGGGAAAAAAAAAACTCCAAATGAGTCATTTTGATTTTATTCTATATGAAAACCTGTTTGGGAAAAAAAAGTGTCTATTCTTACAAAATGTTGTACATAACTAATAAATTAACATAATCCAAAGTTAAGATAACATGTGTATTAATTTTCTCATTTTTAGGACAAAATGACAAAAAAAATCACTTAAGAGAGACAGTGTTTACTGTGGTTCACAGTTGGACAGGGCACAGTCCCTCTGGTGGCAGAAACATGAGGTACCTTGCCACATTGTGTCCAGTCAGGAAGCAGAGAAATGAATCCTGGTGTTCAGCTGTTATTGTTGCTTTTTTTTTTCTCTTTTGCTATTCAGTCCAGAACTACAGTTCACGGGATGGTGCTGCCAACATCATGGGAGATGCTGGCACTTCAGTTTAAGCCTATTTGGAAATGCTCTCACAGATCCACCTAGAAGCCAGTCACCTAGATGAGTCTTAATCCGATAAAGTTGACAGTCAAGATTAATCATCACAGATGCATTTTTCTATCTATAACAAAAGTTCTTCTTTTCACCCTGTATTGTGTAGAAGATATAATTTAGGATCATACACAGTCGTCCAAACTGAATGTGTTTTGCCATATAATTTTGTGTTTTGCTAAGAATTAACTTTTTTATATCAAGGCTGCTTTTATGGAAGTTATTTTATGTTCAAATGATTATTAATCAATGTATATAGAAGAGAGGTCAAAAGCACCAAAGTCAGGATTCTATTGGACTCCAGCTTTGTCATAATATGCAAATGGATGAGTCACTTCATTTTTTGTGTGTCTCAAATCTCTCATTTTTACAAAAGGAAATATTGCATACTCACGGCGTTATGGTGAATACAAATACCACAATTCTTATGATGAACTCAATGCAGCCCTTTGCTTTTGGTTATAGAATGGCTGGCTATCATTACCATAAAATGATTATGTGAGGACTTACTCATCAAGAGCATGATTTAATCATTTTATTCTGATTCAGTAACATATTTCATGTTAACATATTCCAAAGAATTTTTTATACAATAATCAAATCCTTCAAGTAATGTGTAAGCAATTTAAGCAATACCCATGGCTCTCTTTGAAACTGTGCCTCATAAGTAAGGGAACAATAAATTAACATGAAGCTTAAGAATATGAACTTTGCAGTCATGGGCTTGGGTCCAAGTAATAATATATTATCAATTACTAGCTATGATCATGGACTATACTTGAGGGGAGTAAGAAACAGTCTCATTCTATAGTCCAGGTATTGTGAGCAAAGGGGTAGATTGGGAAACAAGATACCCAACCTGATATGATCCAGGAAAGAGCTTTATTGTGCAGGGTTGATGCTCACAGGCTCAGCAGACCTCTGTGTAGAAGCTGAATCCCAAGCTCATTCAGTCATCATTTTCTGTATCTCATTTGTCCCTTTGCCTCCATGCACGATGTCAGTAATACATAGTCATTTATAATTCTATTGGTTCTTCTAAACCTGTTAACAGAGGTTGTGAAAAGTAAACTGAAGGTCTCCACCCGCTGCAGATTCTACCATAAGTGCAGAGGTGAGAAAGAGGCACCCAGACACAGCATAGGGAGAGGAAGATGGTGTGGACCAGAGCCAGACTGAGGCTCATAGAAAGTCCTAGCAGTGAGCTAGACAGGGATTGATGAAGACTTATGTATAATCCTGAAGCCCAAGAGAGCTGACCAAGGTCTAATGCATCCCACTAAGGTAGCCCTTTAGGGCTCCCTGCCACATCTCCCTCTGACCCTCATATCCCTTTTAGAGTCGTGAGCATCAGTTTGGTCCATACATTTGTATTTCCAGAGCATCATAAAGTGAGCTGTGGTTTTTTTCTCATCCATGTTCTTTTTTTTTTTATGAGAGTGGAAATGAATCCTCTGAGGGAATCAGGAGAGGAAGGATCAGACAACCTCCCAGAATTTGAATTCCTTCAAGATGGAAAACTATGCTCCAAAAAGTCACTGGCATTCCAGCCCTTCTTTGATGTTTAAAGATGTAGTTAATTAGGATCCAGGAGACCCTTCGATCTGTTCACATCTTTCACAGGAAAGAATTGCAAGATGGTTCTGGGACCGTTTATAAAAGATAAATGCAATATATCCTGTGTAAGAGAGCTAAAGGAGTACGAATAGATGCTTTTGCCATATTATCAGTCAGCTGAAACTGTGGCAGTCAGACCTACTGCAAATACTCGGGCATAAAATATTAAAACAATGAAATCAAGGGGTTTTGGCACATAAGGAAAATAAGCGAGAACAGTTTTTGCAGGTAGTCTAATCCTTCAACTCCCCCTAGGAGCAGCCTGGTTAGCCACTAGGGTAACCACACTCCCACCAGAAACAGGCTGGTTAGCCACTAGGGATAACCACACTCCCTCCAGGAGCAGGCTGGTTTGCCACTGGAGTAACCAGGGTGAGGTGTCCTGCTCTGGAGTTCCAGCTTGTCTTCTGCAGAAAGTCAATTTATATGAGAGTGATGGGTCAGAAAGGCATCCCTAGTTGGGAGAAGCTGGCTTCATTCTACTGTGGTAGATCCGAGAGATCCCCACTGCTTCCTTTATTGCAATGGGAGTGGATTGCTGATAAGCAAGCACATCCATCAAGGATTCCATTCAGTTGTTTAAGTTTTAGCTTTTGCAAAGGGATCCTGTACCTTACTCCTAGTTGTTAGAGTTTGGCCTCATATTTTTATATGGTTAGCTATTCTTTTAAAGTATATTTTAGTTTTGAAATTAAAATGTAATTACACCATTTCCCTTCATCCCTTTCTGACCTCCAATCCTTTCCATGTACCACCCCTTGTTCTCTCTCAAATTCATGGCCTCATTTTTTTAAAAACTGTCATTATACATGTGGTGGAGAGATTTCTCAGTCCACATAATTCAAAATTTTTAAACAGTGCAGTTGAAAGGTAAAGTGCAACATGATAAAATATGGTGCATTCTGATTTTGCAAGTGCTAACTTGGGGAGGCATTTGAATTTCCGCTGAAGGGTTTCATCACCTCTTTTGGTTTTTTAAAGAAGTTTTGTCTTATTTTGAAAGGACCAAGCAGATGCCATAACAAGCTGCTCAGTCTTCTCTCAGAGATCAGGCCTCAATTTCCTGAGACTGAGCAAGCAGTTTCTGAGAGAGCCATGAACGAAGACAATTATGCCCCTGTCAGTAGGAACAAGGGAGATAGGACACACCAAGCCTGGGCCACTGAGCCACCACCCACAGTCAGATAGGCCAGCCAGCCTCCACAGCAGCTCAAGGATAAAGCCTGGGACTTGTCCAGGCCTGACCCCAAATGGATAACTGTAACCCCGCCCCCCCCAACTAACACTAGCCAATTGAAAGTTACTAACAAGATTACCACTCACATAAACCAAGCCTGAGTCTGTTCCTATGTAGTCTGTAGACCCCAAGACACCCCCCCTTGCTTTACCCCATATAAAAACCCTGTCCCATGGTTACTCGGGGTCTCTCCTGCTCTGCTGTTGCTTCTGACAGACTGAGAGGCCTGAGTTAACTCGAAACAATAAAAAAAAAACTCTTTGCTTTTGCATCGGATTTGGTCTCTTGGTGATCTTGGGGGACTCTGGGTACAACTTAACCCTTCAGCCCGTGAAGAACCTTGTATTTGTCTTCTCTGAAACAACATTATGAAGAATAAAGTATATCTTTCATCAAGCATACAAATACCGCGTTTTTCTTACTAAAATTTTATCAGGTGGGTTTCTGTTTTATCTAGCAGTTCAGCTAGTGGCATCTAGGTGGCTAGACAGTCCTTTAAAGGCATCTCAGATATAATTAATAGATTTTTTGTTGATTATTTAATATTTTTATGTAATTATTGACCAATAGAATATAGTTTATTTGAGTCTTGTAACTATTTGGCTTTTAGCCTTAGATTCATTTGGAATGCCCCTAAGAACATCTATAGAGTCAGTGCAGGCATCAAAGGGCCCAGGCATTGACTTCTTAGTCCTGGAAAATAAAGGCCAGAGTGTTGAAGGAAAGAGTGTCATTCTCTTCGGTGGTGTACCCACTAATAAGTCGCCCTTGCTCTAATAGATTACCTTCTACCCAGGCTTAGGCAAGGACACCTCAAGGTAAAGTAGTTTATCATATGCAGAAAGAGAAAGGCAAATGGAGAGGACCTTGTGGGCTCCAGCAGAAGAGAGAAGAGAGGGGGGTGAGAGAAGGAAATGGATGTATGAAAGTATCAAATAATAAGAAATGTAAAATAAAATTTAAATTAAATAGCTAAATCCTCATAATCAAGGTAGCTTATAACCATTGATAAATATTACAAAACATAAAATATTTACTTATAATAAGTTGTGGCTGGGGGAAGAATAGTTACATATCAAAGATTTTGAACCTACCAGAAAAATCCAGCTCAAAAATTTAGTTTTTTTCCAAGTTAAAAATACAAATTTCTTCTTTTTTATGTTTAGAGTGTATAAATAAACTGCTTGTAGAGTTTTTTTCATTCGTTTGTTCTTAGAATTTAATGTGTTACACACTTGCTCTCAGGAGCATCCTCCTCCTGATATACAGGATTTTCAGATGAATAATGTTTCTCTTCCCAAAGCATAAGCTGGTTGCAATTTTCCAGCTTCACACCAGCTGCTCCATTTTTCCCCTCAGGAAGCCCATCAAGCTGTCTGCTGTGCACCAGTGAACAGCTGGGGTCTCGGGGGGAACCCACTTCTCTTCAGTTTGCATTGCATCCTTCCCAACAGACCCAGCAGCTGGAAACAGGTCTGATACTTTGTTCTGTATGCTAAAAATCTACAGACAACTTAAGTGCTGAACCTAACACAGTTTGCTGCATTGGAGGTCCCACAAGAGGGTTTGGATACTTATCCAGACTGAGACGGTCTGCTCAAAAAAAAAAAAAAAAAAAAAAAAAAACTTTTTCTAAAGGACGTGATGGTATCATACCAAGAAACAGAATACAACTAAAGCCAAATCTTCAAATGCACATAAACCACCAGTTCTTTTAAAAAAAATGTTATATGTGATGGGCAACATGTGTGTGGTATCCTTGACATTTTATTCAGCTTCTCCTACCCTATACTTTCCCCCCAAATTATAATCTAGAATTTTAAAAAAAAGAAGCTTTTAAGTTATTTTGATTCTGTTGAAAACAAAGTAAAACTGTAACTTCAAAGGGATTTGAATTGACTATGGCAGACTGAGAGTTATTTTTTTTCTTTAGTATATTACATCACCAACTATGAGGATCTTCATTTGTAGTCACTCCCTTGGGATTCACTGACAAGCAGAAACAAGTTTCCTGAATCAGGATGGTGGAACATGAAATGCCTATAGAAGCTGAGAAAAACGCCTATAGACTTAGCAACTGTCATTTGTCTTTACTTTCTTCTTATGAAGCAAATGTTAATGAATTTAAATGTTTACCCTTGGAAGGGTAAAGTGCTTCTGAATACACATGAAAGATGATTATTTCTCAGGAAAAGAATGCCTTTTTATATGCTTAATTACTTTTTAAATAAACTGGACCTAAAGAAAATTCTTTCTTAAATTTCAGAATGAAATTTGGGTGCATATTTTAATGGCCAAAAAACCATTAGATATTACTTTTGCTAGAAGTTTCTCTGTTGGCTGAAAGTAAGAATTAGTAGCTCAAAGGGCCTAAACCACGGTTTTTGTTCTCGATCAGGCCAGGGAAATAAATTCTGTGACTTGTTGGTTCATATAAGTTCATTACTGAAACCTGGAAAAATAAGAAAAGTGTTCACATATAAGACAGGAGCCTTTAGTTCTGGTAACTAGAAAATGTTTGGTTTGTTTTTTCTTTTGTCCAGAGTCTACTGCCATCCTTAATGTGTTACATCGAAAAGTGTTATGGATCAGGACTCCCTATTTCCACCCTTCACCACGTGTGTTAGTCTGAAGTACCTAGGAAGAGAAGCAAAGCATTATTGTACAAATGCCAATAGATCAAATTTTATCTCTCTGTTGTTTTTAAAAAGTTGATCCCTAATACCAAAACTCAGTCTTATGCTACTGCTTCAGTACATAATCATTGATATTCTCTGGTCATTCTTGACATTCTTGAAAGTATCATCCATCCAATAAAAACTTACTGAGCTTCTAAAGTACTGTGGTGCACTCTGGTGGTACAGCAGTAAGGAATTGCAGAGTACCCCTGCTCTCCACAGGCTCTCTTTCTGTTGTGAAGTTGCCGTGTACTAGGAAAGACATCACAAGAGCACCGTGTATTACATTTAACAGTCATCTAATTTCATCTCATTTCCCTCTTGAAAAATCTCTAGTGGACATGCTTTGAGAATTCTCTTTTAATATGAAAACTATGAGAAGTGGTTCCAGGCGCATGCTGTGGGGTTTGGATGGTTTGGATGATGGGTCTTAAAATTCAACTCTCTTGTTTGAAAGAATGAAAATGCATGGGTGGGGTGGGGAGACACTTCCCTGATGCTACTTGGTCACCTTCACCTCCGAGCCCTCACTGCCCTTCATCAACTCAGAATCATGTGCCTTTCGTATCTGTTTTTATCTTTTCCTCTGTCTTCTTCATATAGCTCCCATCTGCTGCTGTCTTTACCAGACAACAGTCCCTTTGACTTCCTGCCTCCTAAGGAACACTGAGACACTGTCATCTCAGAGATGGTGGCATATTACTTTTCAGGTACAGGGCAATCTGAAAATTCATTTTATGGCTGCCATTAAAGCATGTTTTCAAAAAAAAAATGCCAGGTGAGATCATGCATCCCTGTGATCATAACACTCAGAAGACGGAGGCAGGGGGTTGTGGGTTTGAGGCTTGAGGCTAGCCCGAATGGTGTAGCTAGTTAGACTCTATGGGAAGAAAAAGAGAAAGGGAGAAAGAAAAAGGAAAGTGAGATGGTGGAGGAAAGAAGAAAAGAGAGAAGGAAGAGAAAGAAAGGGGAGGGAAAGAGAGAAAGAAAAGTAGAAGGGAAGGAAGGAGGGAGGGAGAGAGGTTGCAGGGGAAAGAGGGCAGAAACCATAAAGCCACAAGATTACAGCATTAGAGAGAAATTTCTCCTTCAGCTTACAATTCAAAGAGAAGGCTGAGTCAACACCTCTAAGAGATGATGATTAAACCTTTGATTTTACCTCAGTTGCCTCTAAAATAAGGAATTCAGGTCCCCACAATTCAGCCCGCTTTTTGTTAGGCATGTTGAGTATTCAGAAACATTATTTGTTCAGATAATCTTTTGAGCAACAAGAACTGATGCACAAGTGCCAGACTTGGGGCTAGAAGCACATGATGCAGTAGAGTAGGATGTGCCCTGACTTCTCTTTACTTATGTTAATTCAAAGGGCTAGATCACAGAATGGTTACATTCATGAGTTCTGGATTTGAATATGGCTGCTGCTAATTTCTGTGCCAGGAACCTTGAGGGAATCCCGTACTCATTTTTGGCATTGGTTTTTTCAGCTGTAGAATCAAGACACTACGAGTTATTGTGAGACATGATGTGAAGGTCAGCTACCCTTCCTTCTATCTTCACCCTCAAACTAAAAAATGAACTTGGTCTTCTACTCGAAAGCCCCAAGGCATTCAAAGATCTTCTAGTGTCTTTCTGAATCTGTACTTCCGTAGCAAATCGCCCCAGTTCTTCTACTAGTCATAAGACTTAATGTCCAGATTTTTGACCATATTGGCAGCCCACAAAGTCCCACTCTAAGTGCAGAATCCAGAACTTACCATGATATCCCAAATATGGCCTGAAAGGATTTGTCCTAATGTATGTCCAAAGTGATTTGTACACCATGCCTCAGAATCTGGAGATGATTTTCAAAGTCCACAAGACTGGCAGCTTATTTCACAAGTGGGAAACTGAGGTTCTAAAAGGAGGCAGAACTTACCCCGTTAAAACTGTTTGGCTAAGAGTGGACAGCTAAGCTGCTTGATCTCATTTTTCTTTTTACTCTATTGCTCTGTACAAAGAACCATCTGTTCCAAGATAGTTCACTCTGGCCAAACAGGCCATAGTACTCATAACTTCATGTTCCTAGGAAATCTGAGAACAGATCTTAGTTGTTTCTTAATCTTAACTTTCTTAAAAGGTAAGCTTGATTTTCTCACGGTGTCATTTTCATAAAGATCTGAGCTAAGCTTCATTGAATCTGTCATGTTACACCCTTCATTGTAGAATCACTGGGGTGTGTGTGTGTGTGTGTGTGTGTGTGTGTGTGATCTTCAAATCCAAACATAATAATAGAAATAGCACATAATGCTCTTGAGTTTCCATGGCCAGGGCTCCATTTATCTAAATGTCTTGGGTTAAATTTGGATATGTCCAGAGAGGTAGGAATGGGTATGGTAAGGCGTAATAAAACAGTAATTGCCTCTAGGGAATATTGGAGAAAGGGATGGAAGATAACCCTCTAGTTCAAAGTTGTGGATCCATATTCTATTAGTTCTTCGCTCTGAACACACTGAATCAGAATCTTAAGGTTGAGGGAAAAGGGAGTAGAAGGCAAACATGTAAGCTTTGCAAAAAGAGTCCCCAGAGCTACTCATTCTCAGTTAGTGTTTTATGCCTTAGTCTCCTCCTTATAGAGAAAAAGCAGAATGCACTTCTATGCAACCAAAAGACAATCAACAAAGGAAACAGAGCAAGGAATCACTCTACAGTCCATCAACAAGAAACACTTTCTCTTGGAAGTCTTCTCAGGGCTTCATAACATGGTGACTTTTGGTGTCACATGGCAATAGAACACTTGCAGAGTGACATCATAATAAGGCTTGAGGTTTTCACAATGGGGCCATCACCACTGGTTTCATAGCAGAATCAACGACTAGGGGCTTGCTAAGAAACTCCGGGCTGAAGGAATCCAGGCAGAGGAATTGTGTTGCTTCCCATGGAAAAGCCAAAAGCATTCCTCCTGGCTTTCTTGGCTACTAGCTACTTCTTATGTAAGAATCTGTCAAAGAACTCCAGGGAAGGAATGAGCATTTAATATTCCAGGGTGGGGGAGCAAATAAATAAGTACTCCTATTTAGATGTAGAATTTTTTGGAAACCTGAGTTTTTTCTCTGGGATGAAGAATTTAAGATCTTAACCAGAATGGATACGAGTGGTTAACTCCATTTTTGTCCTTTTTTTTTTTTTTAATATTCCAAGGGATCTACCACAGACAGCTTTAGATTTAGGTTTTTAAGCAATGGCCTATGAGGACTGCAATCAATAGATGAGAGATAATTTGGCCTTCTGTGTTGGCTATCAGTGTTTGTTTCACTCTTCTTTCTAGTTCTTTCCCCTTGACTCTTACAGTGTGTAGCTGGTGTGCATACACAAAGCATTCTGAACAGAGTAGCATCAGCTTTGGAAATAGCATACTATTAAAGGACTATAGATGTTAAGATCTCTGAACGTCTCAGCATGAACCTGACAACAATAGAAGCAGATGGTGTGATTTGCCACATCATTGGGAGAGCAGAGGGACGGGTGAAGGGATGTCCCAGGGCAGTGCTCGAAAGAAGTCAAGGTTGTGAAGTAGAATGTAAACTATGAAGGTAAAAGAAGTGTTAATAATGTGGGTAACTACTGACATAGAATTTCCACAAAAAGAAGCTTCCAATCAACAGGTAGAAAATGTATAGAGAGAAAGACTTTATTAGAGACAGAAATAACCAATGAAGGTGGTGTCTACAGTGTCTGTCTACAAACAGCTAGGATGATATGAAGAATTCATCCTTTCTCTGAAACAACTCTACTCAATACCTGTGTATCCCAGTAGTGTATGACATTGCTGAGTCCCTGATGATGAAGCTTGGGTTTATGTCCCCCCTGCCTAAGGTCAGCACTAAATCTAGGAATAGATCAAGGCTGAGTTTTCAGACAAAATATTAAGGTTCTTTTAAAAGGTATATTCTTTTATATGTTTGAGTGTTTTGCCTGTTTGTATGTCTGTGTCTGGTGCTCATGAAGGCCAGAAGAGGGTGTCAGGTCCCCTGGAACTAGAGTTACAGATGGTTGTGTGTCGCCATGTAGATGCTAGAAATCGAACCCAGGTCCTCTGTGAGAGCAACAAATGCTCTTTCTTACCTGCTGAACCATCTCTCCTCCCCAAGAGGGTCTTGAACAAGAAGAGAGAAAGGAAACAAATGTGGGGATGAGGCATGTTTCGTAACTCTGTGTTAAGGAGAAAGCTTTCTCAGTTCTATGGTCAATATTTATGTGACTGACTTAGTGAGCATTTCAACACCTCATTGTTTTATTAGATATTTTAACATTTTTATTACAGATGTTATTGGTGGCACATCACCTCAGGTAAGTTCACTTCTGTATAATAATAATTTTCAACTCTTGTAGTTTCTTTTATTTTAAACCATATGGAACAGTTAGCGTCTGGCCGTTTTCAATCTTCATGATGTCAGTTTCATATGATTCAGACTCAGTATCACTGTCAAAATCAATCCTGGGGATTGATCAGACACTCTCATACCCCTTTACCACTGGCAAAGGAAGTTCTTAATTTTTCCCTCTTCAGTGTCTTCTTTCTTCTTCCTATCTCCACTGACTCCCTTACAGTCAACCTGCTTCAGTACTGGCACACCACAGTCACCTGCTTTAGAAAACGGTTTTCTTGGGACCAAAATGTGCTCCTTCTTGCTGCTCCCTTTGTCACTGTGGCTGTTTCCAGGTCACTGCAAAGTTAAGTGGTTACAGCAGAAGCCAGAGAGCTGAAAAACCGCAAAATATTTACCACCTAGCTCTCAAGAGAAAACGTTTGCCAACCTCTGTTTTAATCTCGAGAATGAAATCTACACAACGTAAACCTAAGTGAAATGTCTTTCTGCTTAAAGCAGTGACTCCTAGTGTTGCTAGGATGATGTTCTGCCTGCTTCACAGTGCCTTTTCTTCTCTCTGAGAGACACCACACCTATTTTTTTCTAGATTCTAGTTACTAGTGTTTGGGGACACATGCTATTTCAATTTGTGTTATTGAGTATATAATTTTATCTAGTTTTTAAATTTTGGGGAAAATTGCACACATGAATAATGTATTCATATCATCCCCTCTCCCCCCCCCCAAACCACAGGGAAACATTGTCTTATAAATTTACTTAAAATACTTATACTTCTCTCTAATTAAATATTCTTGTGGAAGCCAAAGAGATGGCTCAGTGGTTAAGAGCACTGGCTGCTCTTCCAGAGGACCAGGTTCAGTTCACAGTACCTATATGGTGGCTCACAACCATTCTTAACTCCAGTCCCTGGGGATTCACCACACTTTTCTGGCCTCCATGGGCATTAGACATGTATACAGTATGTATGTATGTATGTATGTATGTATGTATGTATGTATATACATATATATATGCAAAACATTCAAATGCATAGAGTAAAAATAAATATTTTTCTTATGCCTATATCCAACTTTAGATGTCACTTTTGCATATTTGAATGTCCCACTAAAGCATCAGTTCTTGGTAGACTCTATCAAACATACCATTCTGACTTAATCACTGAAAAAGAAGACAGAAACAGTATTTCCCTAAGAGAAGCTGAGTAGTGTCATTATTTTACTTAATATGATAATGAATCTTTTGTTTCAAAAATTACTGATATTCTTTAATGTTTTAAAAAATGTAACCACAACTTCAAATTTATTATTGACAATTATACTTAAGGAAAATTCTTTGCAAAGTTCAAAAAATTGTCAATTTAAAGAAAAATATTTTAAAGAAATGCATCACACAAACTTGGAAGGAATCATAAAAGAAGTGACTGAAGCCTAGGCAACAGCTCTGTAATGGGAGGTACCGGAGGCTTCCCGAGCACAGAAAAGCCTAGTGTGCTGTCTACTGCATGTGAATGTCCTGTGATCTCCACTGCTAGAGTGAGTCAGTGCTACAGCACCTGCCTGATCAGAGCACTATACAGTGTTCTTCTGACTTTCCAGCCTTCCTTCTTCCTGTAGATACTCCAATACTCACTACACAATGTTTTGACCTTCCAGCCTTCCTTCTTCCTGTAGATATTCCAATACTCACTACACAGTGTTCTTCTGACTTTCCAGCCTTCCTTCTTCCTGTAGATATTCCAATACTCACTACACAGTGTTCTTCTGACTTTCCAGCCTTCCTTCTTCCTGTAGATATTCCAATACTCACAATACTCCAGGGAAAGTTTATATCACTTTATGTTGCTGAGAAAAACAAAATAATAGATAAATATTAGAATGATTTGATCATTGCAACTCCTTCCCTTTCTATTCCAGAAACCTAATTCCCAGAGACCTGAACTACAGCCAGTGTTTGGGATAAGAACAAATACTGTATTCTGTTCCAGAAGCCACAGCTAAAATATGGCTTTGAAGAAATAAAACCATTGCCACAACAACTATAAAATGCTCAGTCCTTATTATTATTTCTCCCAAATGGTTCTCTTCCCTTCTAACAGATTTCCCGTACAGCCAAGGGTCTGGGCTACATGGCCTCAGTAACCTTACAAAATGCTAATCCCAAAGGAACTGCTTGCTGAATTTATCAAAGTATAGTTTTGATACTTGAGGTTTAAAAAGGAGACATTTTACCACTGCTCTCCTTTGCATGAAAGAAAATATCCAACACTTTATGTTAGAAGCTGTTAACAGATCATTGGGGGATATAAAGTTTAACCTGTGAGTTTTGTTTTAGGTCATTTCCTGCAGTCATTATCAAAAGAAGTCTGTGCAGAAGAAACGCATATGTTCCATAAGAGTCAGCCCATTGTGTGCTTCTAATAATGTTACATATCCCAATTTCTGCGTGTACTGTTTCATCAACATGTAAGTTGACACGACACCCAAATCAGAACCCCTTAGAGAGTCTAATGTGTACCTGACTCATAACAGTTGACTGATATTTACTATTTTGAAAAGTGCATATCAATTACTCGAGATATGATTCTGTAATCTTTGGTAGGTCTGAAGTGGCTGAACTTGAGGGTTGTGGGTGATGGAGAGAATAGAAATGGACACTGAGTCCCACCTCCATGTTCATAAGAGAAACTTTTCTGAATATGCTTTAAATATTAGTTTTACTAAGAGAGTTGATGTCAAAAGTTATCTCCAAAAAATGTTTGAAAAAAATCACCCTTGGCAAGATCAGACCAAAGCAAGAAGTCTCAGTACTCCAGGTCAGAAGGCTTTAGGATGAATCTTGTCCCTGCAGTAAGAGAGATTGAGAAGTCTCCTGATTCCTCAAACCTCAGGTTCATACCTCCACTCAGTTTTTTTCTTCACTCACTCCTTATGCTCCAGCCACACTAACTCTTCTCTGCAGTTACTTTCAAATGTATAGAGCCTGTTTCTGTTTCTAAAACTGTGGACAAAATTTCCTCCTCTCCAAGAGGATTTCCCCCAGGCTTTTCCCAGGGCTATTGCTTCTTCTTCATTTGTACTTCAACTTAAATTGATCTCTTCTTTAAGTGGTAAACCTACCTTCCCAGAGAAAAAGAGTCTTCCCTGAACACAGGTACAATTCACCTCTGGTGTTTTTCATATTAAATCATAACTTTCTTTCATAATACATGTAGTCCCCCAATATTTTAATTTTCTGTTTCATATTTCTAATCTGTTGCCATACATAAGCTGCATAAAGTAAAAAATGATATCTATTGTAGCGCGAATCCTAAAGGGTCTTATTAATAAAAACAAACCTGAAGCCAGGTATTGAGGTGAATGCTGGAAGAGCAGAGAAGCAGAACAAGCCACAGCTATCTCACCTCGCCAATTCCTCAGCTAATTTTGTTTCCTCAGACTGGAAGCCTCTCAGTCTTCATCCAGAATGAATCTCAGCTGAACTGTTTCTCAAAAGCCTAAAAGCTTAACCAGCTCTAGTTCCTGGTCCTCACGTCTTATATACCTTTCTGCTAACACTTCCTGGGATTAAAGGCGTGAGTCACCATGCCTGGTTGTTTTGAGTGTGGCTTTAAACTCACAGAGATCCGGATGGATCTCCGCCTCCCAAGTGATAGAATTAAAGGTGTGAGTGCCACTATTTTCTGGCCTCTATATCTAGTGGCTGTTCTGTTCTCTGACCCCAGGTAAGTTTATTAGGGTGCACAATATTTTGGGGAACATAATATCACCACAATCTATTGCTAGATTTTATAATAAGTGCTTGTTTAACAAACTAAGAAACTAGATGCTTCTCAAGAGTGATTATAACAATGAGTGTAAAATCCACTTCAAAATTTAAAGCACCCTTTTCAGCATTTCTTTAAAAAAATGTTATCACTTGACATTTTGCTTCAGTCTCTCAAGACACATTGTTAGAAGTAAAGACTCTACTGTGAGAAACATGGGTTGTGATCTCGGTTTATGTTTAAACTATGTGGTTTAGGACATCTTAATCACATGATTACCCCCAGAGATTGGCTATGTTCATTGAAAAGATAATACCTAAAGAAGGCTTAGCATAGTGGGCCTTAGTAAATAATAGCCTACATGACTTGTGGTGGCTACCAGCTGGAGACACAAGCATCCTGATTTTCTCAGGACTAAGGGTTTTCTTGGGGTATGATGCTTTGACCAAGGATGGTAATGAAAAACCCAGAATGGTTGATCGCTTTTTGTCAATTTGTCTTCACAACCAGTGTGGCTATTGCTCTTTCATATTTACTGACTCATTCAGGCCAATTAACCCATTCTACAGTTTTCTCCTACAGTACTAAAGTATCTTCTGGATGATCACAAGGCTTCATTTCTCAGGTTTTCAATATAATTCCATGACATGTATAGGAAGTCCTTTGAAGAACTAAGTGCGTGACTGTTCTTCTCCTAAACTTCGTATTGACCCTGCACTTCTGTCCTATGTTAAGATTCACTGTCTAAACTCCTTTCCTGAACGTCAAGGGCTGTGGCAAATAAAAACCTCTTAGGCTTAAGAACTTAAAATTTAAATGCAATGCACTTTAAATTTTAATACAATAGTAAATAATAAGTCCCATTTCTTAAAGGCTACTACTACTTGATCTCAGGGCAATCATTTAATCTGTCTGTCTGTCTATCTATCCAACCATCATCTATCTATGTATTTTCCTTTTATTGAAAATAGATTCTTTTCTTATACAATATATCCTGATTATAGTTTCTCCTCCCTCTACTCTTCCCCCCTCGCCTCCCCTCCAGATCCACTCCCTTTCTGTCTCTCATTAGAAAAGAACAGGCTTCTAAGAGGTAACAACCAAATGTGAAAAAATAAAATACAATAAGATGAAGCAAAAACTATCATACTGAAGTTGAACACAGCAGGCCAACAGGAGAAAGAGTCGCAGGAGCAGGCACAAGAGTCAGAGACCAACTTGTTATCATAGTAGGGAGTCTCACAAAAATACTAAGCTAAAAGCTATAATATATACAAAGAGGACCTGGTGCAGACCCCTGTAGGCCCTGTGCTTGCTGCCTCAGTCTCTGTGAGCTCATACATACCTTACTTAGTTGATTCAATGAGCCATGTTTTCCTGGTATACTTCATTCTCTTAGGCTTTTAATATCTCTGTGGAATTCCCTGAACTCTGAGGGGATGGGTTTGATGGAGATCACCCATTTAGATTCTCTCTCTGCACAATGTCAGGCTGTGGGTCTCAGCATCTGTTCCTATCTGCTGCTGGAGGAAGCCTCTCTGATAATGACTGGATAAGGCACTGATCTATGAGTATAGCAGAATATCATTAGGAGTAATTTTATTGATTTTTTTTCTGACCAGTAGTGACTGGTTTTACCCTAGGTCTCTGGGCTTTCTAGTCTCTGGTTCTTGGATACCCTAATAGTGTCAGGTATGGGGGTTCCTTCTCATGGAGTGGGACTTAGGTCAAATCAGTATAATTTTCATAAAAAGAGATCAACCCTTCCAACCCCGGGCAGCTACCACATGAAAACTTCTAGGGTACTTTCTGCCTTTACATTTGACCTATTCTAGACAATTTCTATAAATGAAACTCTATGAAGCCTTTCATTTCTGGCTTTTGGTTACTCAGATGAGTTTTTCAAGACTCATCTACATCATAGGGAACATCAATTCTTCGTGTCTTATTATGGCTGAATAATACAACAATTGCATTTACTCTTTCATCTATTCATGGACGTTAAGTTGTTGTCATTTAGGGCCAATGTGAATAATTTTGCTATGATTTTCACATACAAGCATGCACTTAGACATATACTGTTGATTTTTCTTTGAGTATAATTATATGAGTAGACTTTTTAGGGAGCATATGGTAAGTTTATGCTTAACATTTTCAGAATCGTCAAACTGTTTTCAAATCAGATGTAATGTTTTATAAAGCCACCAGCAAGGTACCTTTACCAATGCTTGTTATCACTCATTATTTTGATGATAATCATGCCAATGGGTAGGAAGTGGTACCTGACATTATGTCTTGTATTTCCTTAATGACTAATGATAGGTATTATTTCATAGACTTAATAGTCATTTATATGCTTATTTGGACTCCTTTCTTACTCTCTAGTCATATCAGTGTTTTTACAGTACAATTACAAGTATCCTTTATTATGTGTACAATTTCCATAAGCTATGTTGAACTTCAAAACTTTTCTCCAATATGAGGGTTGTCTTTTCACTTCATTAACCATGTCCTTTAAGTCACAGAAGATTTTAATTTTGATGAAATACAATTGAACTATTATTTGTACTTCAGGGGTCATTGTTTAACTTGGGGATGTGAAAATTGACTAGTATGTTTTAATCCAATAAAAGAGTGATGTGTTCTACTTCTAAGTCCTTGGAGGGTTATTTTGAGGTTTGGTTTTGCTTTTGTTTTGGTTTGTTTACAGTGATGAGGATGGAATATGCTAGGCATTATGAGATTTGGACTTTTAAATGTTTTTTTAAAGCTTTTGCACACGTATATATTAAGTATTAAGCCTGTTCTTCATCACACTCTCCACTTCCCTTTCCTGGCCCTTTGTCCCCTAGATGTTTCACTTGTGTTTTCATTCCATGTGTGTTTAGATATGTACACACACATGCATATACGTGACTTGATGTGCATATATAAAACTACAAACTATCAATGAGAAAAAGCATAGAGTGTTTGTCTGGGGTTGACTTCATTTGCTTAATATACATTTTTTTTCAGTTGCATTCATTTTCCTGGCACAGTTTCATTTCTCTGTGCAGTTTATTTGGGTTTTGTGTGATGCTGACAGTATTAGGGCATTCAGCTTTATTGCTGTGCACATGAACACCCAGTTGTCCCAGAAACATGGTGAAAAAAAGCCAAGTCTTGCCTTCATTGAGTTATCTTAGCACTTTGATTCAAAACAGTTTGGCCATAAATATTCCTCTTCCGAACTCTCCGTTCTTTCGGTGCATACGCTCTCTGTCCCACCACTTCGCTGCCTCCATTACTGTAGTTCCTTCCCTGTGTTCGGAATTAGGACGATTGGGCCCTTTGTGTTGCTGTTTCTGCTTATTTGGTTGTTCTGCACCCTGTGCTTAGGAAGCAGCAGAGATGTTTTCAAGGAATAATTCCCAGATGTCAGCACCATAGCTCTGAGAGTAAATACTGGGCGAAATGAAATATTATAACAATACCTAGCTGCTATACTTGATTGTGTATTTATAGTTAACATTTTCAGAGAAACACTTGGTTATGCCAATGCAGCTGTGTTGCTGCAGGTAACAAGGCGATGAGTGTCAGTGCTCCAATGCCCTTTCCTGGCAAATATTTCTCACACTGTTTTTCAAAGAGTTCTTAGCATCTCTTCATACAGTAATGAGATTACAAAGTGTGGTTTTCTCAAACAGAACGGGCATCTGTCACCATGGTGGTGCCACTTAAGAGCCCGTGGCTGTGGCATGCCTTGATCTTTAGTACACCTCTGTAGCTAGAGTTTTTCTGCCTGGCCCACAGTCAGGACAAATCTCTCTCACCTGCCAGTCCCACAGCCGCTCAGACCCAACCAAGTAAACACAGAGACTTATATTGCTTACAAACTGTATGGCCATGGCAGGCTTCTTGCTAACTGTTCTTATATCTTAAATTAATCCATTTCTATAAATCTATACCTTGCCAACATGGCTTGTGGCTTACCGGCATCTTTACATGCTGCTTGTCCTGGTGGCAGCTGGCAGTTTCCTTCCACCTTCCTGCTCTTTTCTCCTCTCTGTTAGTCCCGCCTATACTTCCTGCCTGGCCACTGGCCAATCAGTGTTTTATTTATTGACCAATCAGAGCAACACATTTGCCATACAGAACATCCCACAGAACACCTTTGTTCTCCTGCTCGGTTCTCTCTCTCCCAGGCCAGTCCTGGAATCCATTCTATACCTCCTGCACCCTTTCAGAGAAGTTCCCGTATTACAGAGTGTCTGATCCACACTCTCATAGTTAGCTTCTTTAAGCCTTCAGTTTTTCTCTTCTCAGATTTCTCAGGAATTAAAAATGTGAGCCCAGGCCATATTTGTGACAAAGCGAGAGCCCAGAGCACCCCTCACACACGTGCCTCCCTCCTGGCTCAGGCCACAGTAATGCTTCCGCTGAATATTGTACCCAAAGTCTTTGACTTTATGTTTTGCTTAAAGATTCATTTGTTTATTGTAGTGTTTGGGACTGAATCCACTGTGTTACACATGCTAGCGATAACTATACCATTGAGTTACACCCAGATCCCACGTATACCAAGATAATTTTTTAAAAAATCTTATTATATATTTAACGTTAAGTTTCTGAAAAACAACTGTGACATAATATTAAGTTTAAAAAGGAAACTACCACATGATATGTATAGTGACTGGACTTTATATACAAATAAGCTAATATAAAGTATTAAACAATACATGATCATAATCTTTTTAAGACTTATTAATATATGCGATTTTAACTTAGAATATATTATATACCAGATACTGTGTTTGGTTCCACTTAGGAATTATCTTCTTTACTATTCAAAACAGTCTTACACAGTAGATATAAACAAATCTAATTCTCATTTTATATGTAATAAAACAAACCTAGTGAGACTTGTGACTTGTCCAACTTAGAAATAAACCTGCCAATTTTATCCATATAAGAAACAGGCTTAGCTTCCCATTTTATCTCAAGATTATGAATTAATATCTGTACAGAAATCTGGAGTTTTACAAAAACAGTTTCTTGGACTGGGAGCTGTAGCTCAGGGACCAAGTCCTTGCCTAGCAGACATAAAGCCCTAAGTTTTATCCTGAGCACTGCAAAAGCTTTCTTATAACTGTGATTTGCCATATGAGTGTTTAACAAGCACGTGGGGAATTCCAGACACTGGGGTTAGGTGTGGTCAAAGAAAAGCAAGCATCAAGGAAGATGCTGTTACTCTCAGACTGTTGTTTCAAATAATAAGGATACAAGCCTACGTCTATGAGAAAACAATTTCCCAAAGCAAGGCCCTTATAATACTCATAGCAGTAATATGTAGCAGGGTAGGCATGGAGGAGTCATTCCCTTTCATATATAAAAACGGACTCCAAACTTAATATTCTTGCCCAAGTTTTTACTGGATGTATTTATAGAAAGGATGTTTCATCATTTCAAGTGGGTTTCATGTGGGTTTTTTTAGCTTTTAAAAAGCTAGCCTACTTTTATATAAAATAAGCCTGTAAAGACCATTGACAGCAATTTCGTGTAAGATGTAGTAATTGGCTTTCCCTTGTAATTATGAGTCTGTTGACACATTTTCACTGATTTTTCCATACGCCTCTGTTTTATTACGGTATTTTTCTCATGTTAGGTGATATTCCTGTTTACAGTTTATTCAGCATTTCCACAGAGTCTCCCAAAATCTGTCAGTAGGTTACCAAAATTGTCATAATTTTATAGATCTGATCATTAAAATTCAGAGAAGGGAAAAGATTTTCTCAGGATACATCAACTCCTTCTACCTCTCAGGGCACAGGTTTCTTCTGTCTTTGCTAAAATCTCTTATTATTATTCACTATGGTTATAAAACAAAGGGATCTCCATGGCAGAACGGTGTGGTAGAAATATTTAGTGAGATGAGAAGCAAATCTCAGTAGCTCAGGCCCATGTGTAACTCAGGAGCTTACAAATCAAGGCTCCCATCCCTTATTATACAATTAGACAAGGAAGGAGCAAGATTATATTTCATACAAATTGTGTATAAATATTTATATCACTTTTCCTTAGAGCTTTGGATTTCACTCTTCGAATCCAATTCAATGGAAAATGTCTGAAGTCTACTTCTTGATTATTCTTCATTCAGCATAAGTGAGACATTTGAATCAAGCATCATCTTTTCTTCATAAGGCAAAATTCATTATTATTACCTTTAAAATCAATAAATTTGATCTTGTGAAAAGCTCTTCTTTGGCTTGAGATATAATTAATGAGACATGTGGAAACTGTTTGATTTTAGGAATAAACAATAAATTGAATGATAACTAAGTTTAAAGAACCAATTGAACTACTGGTCATTTTGCCAGGAAGTATTATTTTTCATGAGAATCAGAAATTTGGCTAGATTCTTGGTTATCAATAGTAACAAAAAATGCATTCACTTTGGCAGCTTACACTCCAGGGAAGAAACAAGAAAACACGTAATTATTTAACAGTATTATACAATTGAGAAAGAGGAAAGCAAGACAGTTTAGCTTCCTATTATGTATGCGCCTTATTATAAGATGAATAGTTCCACAAAACATTCATGTCTGACAAAGTCACTTTGTGCCTATGATGAATCACAACAAAAGTTGAATAACTGGTTAATCATGTCTGAATACTGGTAAGATATGCACATTATCTAAACCACAGAATATCATATACACCCCTATATTAAGACTAATAAAATGACTGATGTTTCATCAGTTATTCTTACTTTTTCTTAAACTCAATCATCCTTCTTTCTAATTAAAGTTTCTGAAGACACCCAATTGAAAGATTGTGTCTACTTATGAGAGTACCCAGTCCAAAGCAAAGCCTCCCTTCTTTAAAACTTCCTCAGAATGAGCTCAACAATACAAACTCCTACAGTAGGTCCTTTCTAATGCATTCTTATAGGTATGTTCTGTGGCTCTCCAAGGTATGCCTTCTCCAAGTTTGTGATGAATAATAACAACCCAAATTTGTTCAATGCTTAGTGTGTTCCTGGTGGCCTTTAGATGAGACCATAACAAATGTAGCATTTGATCTCTGTTGTTCAAGAAAGTTTTTTCTCCCTTCTTTCTTCTTCTTTCTTCTTCTTTCTTCTTCTTCCTTCTTCCTTCTTCCTCCTTCTTCTTCCTCCTTCCTTCTTCTTCCTTCTTCTTCCTTCTTCTTCTTCCTTCTTCTTCCTCCTTCTTCCTCCTCCTTCTTCCTTCTTCTTTCTTCTTCCTTCTTCCTTCTTCTTTTCTTCTTCTTCCTTCTTCCTTCTTCTTCTTCCTTCTTCTTTCTTCTTTCTTCTTCTTCCTTCTTTCTTCTTCTTCCTTCTTCTTTCTTCTTCCTCCTTCTTCTTCCTCCTTCTTCCTTCTTCCTTCTTCTTCTTTCTTCTTCTTCTTCCTTCTTCTTCCTTCTTCTTTCTTCTTCCTCCTTCTTCCTTCTTCTTTCTTCTTCCTTCTTTCTTCTTCTTCTTCTTCTTCTTCTTCCTTCTTCTTCTTCCTTCTTTCTTCTTCTTCCTTCTTCTTTCTTCTTCTTCTTCCTTCTTCTTCTTCTTCCTTCTTCCTTCTTCTTCCTTCTTCTTCCGCCTTCTTCCTTCTTCCTTCTTCTTCCTTCTTTCTTCTTCTTCTTCTTCTTCTTCTTCTTCCTTCTTCCTTCTTCTTCCTTCTTCCTTCTTCCTCCCTTTTCTTCCTTCTTCTTTCTTCTTCTTCTTCCTTCTTCTTCCTTCTTCTTCTTCTCCTCCTCTCCTCCTCTTTTTTCTTCTTCTCCTTCCTTCTCCTTCTTTCTTCTTCCTCTTCCTCTTCCCCTCCTCTTCCTCTTCTTTTGTTCTTCCTCTTCTTCCTCTCCTCTCTTCCTCCTCCCCTTCTTCTTTCTTCTCTTCTTCAAGGACATCTACAGAGTCACAGACTGAAAATAGGTTATCTCCAACTTTTGATGAACAAGGAATATTTGTTGATTTATTAGTCCTTTTATTAACTTGCACACAACCTTGTCCTCCAAACAACCTAAGTGGTCAATATTGTTAATGCAGTCAGGTGGAGCAAAGAATGCTGCTTAGTACTACTAATAAAGCCAGCATGCTGACCAAAGAATAGGTGTGATGGTGGAGCACTGAGGTGGGGTGAGGGAACCCAAGTAGCGCTGATGTTTAAGCAATACTGCTTTCCACACATTGGGGGGCTCCACTTCCCTTTTGTTTACTATGACTGGCATATCAACCACCTGCTGTCAGATTCTATCTACCTCTTCTGTCACCATGAACATCTTTTCTGCTAGTCTCTCATTCTCATTCCCACTCTCATCCATCTTCTGACTACAAAGCTCAGCCTAGTCCTAGAATCTGGAGATTCCTCGTTTTCTTCCTTTGTCTTGAAGACCTTGAGACTCTAGTTAAATCCTCACATAAATCCATATTAAGTCATTCTTTGTCTAACACAATTAATATTTGAGTAAAATACTAGCCCCATACCAGGCTTTTAAAGTACATGGGAGTCTTGATTTTATTGAAAAAAAATTTATACAATAGATTCTAATGTTTTCACCCTTCTTTAAGACTCCTCCCCCAACTCCTCCCAGACCCTCCCCACTTTCCCAGTCACCCAACTCCCTGCTCTTTCTCATTTTCTCCCTTGATTTTTATTTATCTCTATGTCAAGAGATACTACTAGCATTTAGTGACGAAAGCCCTGCAATGTCCTGTCCTGTTGGAAAAAAAAAGAGCCTCCAAAATGCCAATTGTGTTCCTATGAGAAACAACTAACCCCCTAGATGACAACTGTCTGTTATGTCCATCCCTTCTGCTTCTTGTGCCTACATAAGTTGCTGGTAATCAATGACAGCACTCTCCACTGAGCTGGGTGTGGCTTCACAATCTCTCTCAACAGAGCAACTAGGCATGCTTTGCCATCAGACTCCAAGGAAGAGAAGCATTTACCACCTCTGTTCTTACCCTTTTCTCTTTAAAACCAAGTGGCTATTATGGGCCTTTAAGACCCTACTGTACTAGCCGGGCGGTGGTGGCGCACGCCTTTAATCCCAGCACTCGGGAGGCAGAGGCAGGTGGATCTCTGTGAGTTCGAGGCCAGCCTGGTCTCCAAAGCGAGTTCCAGGAAAGGCGCAAAGCTACACAGAGAAACCCTGTCTCCAAAAACAAAAAAAAAAACAAAAAAAAAAACAAAAAAAAAAGACTCTACTGTACTGTACCCTTTCTATTCCTTTAGTCCTCCCGAGGCAAAGGCTGTTAGGGAAGGGCTCTGCTGCTGAGCAATTATACTTTATTGGTTATACCTTCCCAGTTGGCATCCGTTTTATGGACGTTCAAAGTTAATGTAGAAAGTAATACATTTTCTTATGCAGCCAGCAGGCGCTTTTGTCGGTAAATGTAGAAGAGCATTGACTGCCATCACCTACCTCCAGTTCGCTAAGTGAACTACACCATCTAGTGGGGAACCCAGAGGCAGTACCTCGAACTTATTTGACAGTACAACAGTCTCTATCGTCTTCTATATTGGTTGAACTCCCTAATTTAAAAAAAAAATGAATGAAAGAAAAAAAATATGGGGAAGTGCATGCAGTTGGAGGTGCAAAAATATATGGAGTCAGGATTCTATGATAACCTATAAAGTTTAAAAAATTAAAATGCAGACATGGTTGTGCGAAAAAATTTTTTGTCAGAAATCTCTCTCCACCTGTTGGTTACACCCATGCTTTCATCTATCTTATAAACTATATGTGTGTGTGTGTGTGTGTGTGTGTGTGTGTGAGAGAGAGAGAGAGAGAGAGAGAGAGAGAAAGAGGAGTTTATATTATTCCCCCATTCCTCCAATTCCTCCCCTGTACTCTTAAATTCATGACCTCTCTTTCTTTATTATTATTGTTGTTTTATATATATATACACATACCACCTGCTGAGTCCATTTAGTGTTGCTCATATATGTATTTAGGGCTGACCACTTGGTATTAGATCATCAGTTAGGGGGTTCACCCTTAGGGAAGACTGATTCTCCCTCTCTTAACAGTCATTAATTGCCTGTAGCTCTTCCTCAAGGGTAGGGGTTTTGTAAGATTTTCCCTATCACATTGACATGCCAAATGGTGTCATCATTGTTCTGGTCTTGTTTAAGCAACCAAATTGTTGAGATTTCATGACTGTATTTCCCTGTCATATATGGAAGACACAGTGTTGGAGCCGATATTGGTCCTCTGGCTCTTACATTTGTTCTGCACCATTTTCCAAGATTTTCTCTGAGTCATAGGTGTAAGGGTTGTGTAGTTAACAAATTGACTGAGGCTGGGCGGTTATTCTCTGCGTTTTGACTAGTAGTAGGTTTCTGTGATGGTCTCTGTCTACTGCAAAAAGAAGCTTCTTTGATGTTTGGTGAAAGCTATACTAAACTATGGGCAGAAGGCTTAAGTATTTAGAATAAAGTCAGAGCCAGAAGGGTGGCGGGGGAGGCTGGGGCAGGCGGGATGGATCTCTGTGAGTTCAAAGACAGCCTGGTCTACAGAGCAAGTTCCAGGACAGCCAGGGCTGTTACACAGAAAAACCCTGTCTTGGAAAACCAAAGTAAACAAACAAACAAACAAACAAACAAATAAATATAAATAGAATGAAGTCAGAAATTATTCTGGTTTGGAAAGTGGCAGTAGTGTTTTTTTTTCTAGGTCTCTGACCTCACCAGCAAAGACTAGTTGGCTGTGTTAAGTCCAATAGACAGCTGTTGGTTACCACCAAACTGTAAGTGCCACTATTGCCACTTGGGGGACATCTTACTGATCTAGTTATTGTTATGGTTTCCAGGTGTGGCATCTAGGTAAAACTATGGATGGCTTTTCTCTTGGCAGTTGACATAGCACGTCTGAGCCTCCAGTTCACTTGATAGCAGAGCTTCACTAAGATAAAGAATTGCTATATCAAAGCCTTGTACAGTTGTTATGGGATGTTGGGTGTAGGGAGCTTGCTATAGGAGAGGCCATGTCAGTCTACTCCATTTCCTTAAAGAGTCCAGCATCTTTGTGGATGCTGGACTGCCACCCTCCACTTAGCCTATCTCTGATCTTCAGTGCAGGAATCTGGCGGCAGCACTGATACAGAGGGCATGAAGGAGTGCTGCTTACTGGCTTGCTCCTCATGGCTTGTACAGCCCACTTTCTTATAGAGCCCGGGACCACCAGCCTAGGGATGGCACCACCCACAGTGGGCTGGGCTCTCCTTCATCAATCACTAATTAAGAAAATGTCCTACAAGCTTGTCTACAGCCTGTAGTCCTGTGGAGGCAAATTCTCAACTGAGACTCCCTCCTCCCAGATGACTTCGGCTTGTGTCAGTTTGATATAAATCCAGGCAGGTCTGGGGGTGTGAGGATGGAAGGTAAATGCACAGGTCAGGTCATGCAGTACCCTAAGAACTGTATGTTGGGGAGCAGGGTTACTTGTGTCAAAGAATATAGGAATGGCATCAAGAGGAAATGGTGGAGAGGTGAGGCTGAGGGACGAGAGTGGAGAAAGCTGACCAGGCCTGATTCAGTAACACTTTTTACAGAGGTGAGGAAATTTGCTGGAGAGAGAAAAGTAATTGTCCAAGGGCTCTTTCCACTTCGAGGTAGCAAGGTCCCAAAGGCCTGTGTTACCATCTAGGTTAGAAACCACAACTCTGCCTTGCCAGGGGCTTCTTCAGGTAGGAGTTACTGGAGGCATTGAGAGTGGAGCAGAGACACACAGGAGATAAGGCCACAATTTGGAAAAGTGCATCTCAGGCCAAGGGACCTTGCACATAGCAGAGTCCCTGGGAAGTGGATGTTCTCAAACTGTGATGGGTGGGCAGCCTAGGAAGGGCTGTTCAGCCACTGCAGAGTCTCATCTCCATTGAAACAACACTTTATTTCTTCTGGGTTTATAGGCTCAAGGTACCTGGTATGAATGCTGGCCTTCAGTAGCTGGAGGCAGATAAGTCCAGGACACTTAGAGGCTTGGAGAAAAGCAGGCCGGTTGGGACTACTTGACAAGTCCTTACAAAAAATAATTGCTGGCTGCAATGGCAGTAGATTAAGGTGCAGTCACTGTGGTGAAGTCTAAACAATAGGACACCTTGCAGGAGTCAGTTCTGTCCTTCTATTATGTGGGCCCTGGAGACTGAACTAGGTTATCAGAGTTGCAGTCAAGTGCCTTTACCCACTGAGCCATCTTGCCAGCCCTTTTCATAATAGTTTTTTTCACAGTAATGAGAAGAGTAACTATGATATAATTTGCATTTCTATTTTTTTCCCTTAGAAACTCCAGCTTGATATAAATCTTGCCAATTTGCTTTCAAGTAATCCAGACGGACCCAGTGACCTTCCTGTCCTTTTTCCCCCTCATCTTTTTGTGATTGCTTTAGCACTGTATGAACATGATTTACATGCCAGTCTAAATCATTCAGATCTGCCAGAATCTCTCTTACCTTGTAAACATTATGTCCCAACCACAGGGCTCAGCACACCACTAAAGCACCACACCAGCCCTAAGATCCCCTTAAAGTGAATCAGTCCTTTAACTCTTCTGTGAAAATGGTCTTATCTGGCCTGGTGAACTGTCCCTCATGGCTGAGGTCCAGAAAAACATCAGAGGCTTGTGGAAGATACTAGAGGAAGGGCAGGTGTTGCTGAGACCTCAGCCAGTGATAACCAAGTGTAGCTAATGGCTCACTTAAGTCAGTCTTTCAGAGAATAATTTCTCTCGTGGGTATTTAGATTATACAACATTGGTCTCAAGGGGTTCTGAGTATTTAGTTTCTCTGCTTCCACAGTACTCAAACTGAACTCAATTGCCTCTATGTGCCACAGCCTCATAAGTCAAGCTGTGAGAAGCTGTCACACTTCTTGTTTAGAAGTGTTTCCCTACTCAAAAGCACAGTTCAAAGGCAGAGTGCTCTCTGACCATCATAGTTTCCTGTATTGGCTATTACTAGGGTCCCCATCTGCATTCTGTACCATGTGTTTTCCCTTCTTTTTTATTAAACTTAAGTCCTGATGGTTTTCTATCAGTTGAATGTAACTCCCAATCTTTCCTTCTTTGAAGCTTAGTCTTCCCATGTGTTCCAAGTTTTGGATCCCAGGAGGGTTGTTTAGCTAATCATTGTTTCTCTTACCCTGCCTCCCCATGCTCATCATAAGAAGTGGCAAACCAAAGCTTGAGTGCCCACAGTTCACCCTGGGGTTGCAATGAGTTTATTAGGCTTATATACACACCAGGGATGAGGGGATATGGGCAGAAGCGTGAGTGAGCCTAAAGCAATGAAAGTCAGCATCCAGCGCAGATGATCACTCCTCCATGGATAGATAAAGCCCTCTTTCCCCAGCTTGTATACTCTAGAATCTCTGAAACCCCCAAGGCTAGATGCAAGAATGGCTGAAAGCGGTGTCTGGATACCCAGGTGAGGGTTCAATGTCCTTTCCCACACCCTTCACGAAAAAGGAGTATCAACAGTAAAGAAGCTTGCATGTGATGACTGCAAGTAGAAACAGCTGGTCGTATGAGTGTGGCATCTGCTTTGCTAGAATAGTACAGTACAATACTAGTGCAGAGGATAGCATCCACATGCTTTCCTTGTAATTCTGCCTCTCCATTGACTCTGAACAAGAGTTCCTGGGAGTAAGCAATATCTGCAAGGTTGGCTGACTGATTCAAACTTCAGTGATGTGGAGAAGCTGGAATGTTGCAGATCTTAGATCCTAGTTACAGTTTATCTCGGGCTATCTTTATGTTGCTAAATAGTTATTTCTTGCTCCTTTCTGTATCAGACCTAACATTTTAACAGACAAAAAACCTTTTGGAATCCATTAACAAAACCCTAGTTTTCCACCAATCAAAGAGCTAAAAGTGTTGTCAGATAGCATCTAAGACGTATAGCAAAGTCTCCCCTTGTCTTGCTTTAGCCAACCATCCTGTATACCCACCAATGTATTTGAAAGGTGCCTTGATTTATGTCTTTTCTCTTTCATGTTACTGTAAAAAAATCACGAAATGTCTACCTATTGGAACAGAGAATCTGGGGCAACCAAAATCTATGTTCTCTGGGCCAGCCATCACCACTCATATTTGGTTCCAGAGTAAATTTTCGCTTTTCTTTGAGGTGAGGACCATTTTTGTATTGGTAGTTATGACTCCCAGTGTGGGGCTCCAAATGTACACTTTTCACAGCAGGAGTCACCTATTGGAAACAAAGTATCTGCATAGACCTACGCTCTTTCCTCAGGTAGGTTGTGGTTGAGTGCTCTCTGGGGGCTTTCTCAGCTCTCTCTTGATTTATACTAACCGTCCATTTAATTATTCTGAGTTGGTTAAAGAACTTGTTTAGTAGATACTTTTTTTAAAATTTGCTTCCAAAGTATTTGGTTTAAGGAATCTATTTTGCTTTGAAAGAATTTTGACTCAACACTCAGTTTTTTGTTTGCTTTCAGATCTCTGAGGTTATTTTGAATGTTTATTTGTGAAACTGAATAATAGCCTCCTCCTTCTTGTCCCCCTCCTCTTCTCTTTTTCATTTCCTCTGGACACTTTTCCCATGTGAAATCTAAGCAATGAGGGCATGTTTGGGGTGGTTTTGTGTTTGATTGGTATGTTAGTTCAACTTGCAATTTTAAAAAAAGTAGAAAAATACGGCTAAAAGTACAATTCCTCTCAATGGGAAACATTTACTAACTCCAAATTGGTTTATTTTGTACACTTAATTAAAAATCCTGGGCAATATTTTTTTCCACCCACAAATATGCGGCCTCCTTTAATTGGAATGTAAAATGATCTTTAAAAGAAACGATATAATTACTAATTCATCATAATAGCTCTAAATTACAAGTGTAAAGGAGATATTAAAAATAAATTTAAAAATTTAGATATTAAAACTATAGATGCATAAGTTCTGAAAATATGCTTTACTCTCATCTTCTCTGACTTCATTTCTTCTTTCTTCATTTCCTAACAGCAAATTATATATGAAAGGAAAGGACTATGGTCCATTTTAAGATACTAAAAATCCCCATTGCAAAGGCCACACTACTTTGGTAAGCTATACTCACGCTTGGATCTGTCTTATATTTTTCCTTGAGTGGCTTTTTCTTTTAATCCTCATCCTGAAGCCTCCATTTAAAATGCCTTTATTATCTAAGCTAGTCCTAAAATTCCTGTCGTTGTCCAAGTCACAAATCCTGGTTTGGCCTGCACTAAGTTCTCTAGTGCTGAGGGAACTCCTCGGGCTGCTAAGGACGACCACATAAAGCTACGTCTCTGTCCGCTCACCGCTAACATACCTGAGGGTTTATGCTGAGATCCATCTTCAAACATCATTTGTGAGTTTCTGTCTGATGCTCGGCTGACCTACCCTGCTAAGCATGGCTGCCTATTACCTTGTGTTTCTTTGCTTCTGTCTTCCTGACGAACCATTAAATATAAACTAATATTTGGTTAAAAATAAAATCCTGATTTCTAACAGGTCTAATGTCATTTCTACTGGTGCTATTAACAGTTGGTACATAAAAAGACACTCATTAAAGTTTTGAAAAAAATAGTGCATTGTCATCCATTTTCTTTTATAATGTGGCTTTCCATTTGGTTTTTCAAACTAAATCAGGTATGATACGAATATAAAAAAAAAAAGATGAAGATAGTGTCCACAGATGGGAGCTAGTAAAGGCTCATCTTTCCTAGAGTTAGAACTAGCCACTCTACATGAAGTAATAGCTATACCATCAAATCACTTTGGAATGTACATACACACCACTGTCTTCCACCAACCAAAGGGTAAAAATGTCATGAGCTAACATCAGAGGTTTATAACAGCTTTATTATAACTCACCTACCTGATGTTTCTGCCAGTGTATTTTAAAAGTTTTGATTTATGATTTTCTTTTTGCTGTTACTACGAAAACTTCATGAAACCATTACACATTGGCATGTTGCTTGGGGGATGACCTGGATATGTGTTCCCAAGCCATGGTCACTCCTACTTGGCTCCAGAATAAACTATCATTTATTTCCTATGAAGTGATAGCTGTGCTTTTGGAGGCACAGAAAGGCCATCATTGAAAGAATATACCCAACTGAATTAAAGATACAACTCAAGTGTGCTAAAATAAACTTTACTGTCTTCAGTATTATGCCAGGCCCTATATACTTTATTATCTCATTCCTATTTATTATTCAAAACAACCTGGGAAATGGGGACAGGGGGAGCTTACTCTTATTTACTGGAAGTCCAAATATACTGTCAAGAAATAAGTAACATGAGTATACATATTTATTCACTGAGAGGAAGCATGAAAGTTACCATGAACATATATGAAGCTTTGTTTTTTCTACCAGAGCTCCAAATTGGGATACATGGATTCCTGAGTGTGATAGAAAAGCTACAGCTCAGGGTGCTAATCCTTAGTAAGGGAAAGAGAAGATCTAAGACGGTGTCCCATAAGTCATATTTAGTTCTCTAACAGCACAGATACCTCACTCCCCACCCCACGCCCCGGCCTGTATCTTATCAAATTAAGTGTTAAAATGTTCCTGTGTACATGAACTCTGTACCCATGGAGTACCTA